>JASAND010013224.1:0-50648 GCA_030248195.1 Trissonchulus latispiculum
GAAGGATGAAACTATGGGTAATCCAGTTGAAGCTTTTTGTGGAATACGTTCAAAAGCATATGCATTTATTTGTGGGGAAGATGAGAAAAAGAGGCTGAAAGGTATTAAAAAGTCAATTGTTAAAAAGGGGGTGCACTTTAAAGATTATGTTTCAACAATTTTTGATGGGACTTCTATGTACTGTAGCATGAATTTTATTAGAAATGATAGACATAAATTGTATAGTGTAAATGTTAATAAGAAGGGGCTATCCCCGTTTGATGATAAACGCTATTTGTTAGATGATGGTATTACTAGTTATGCATATGGTCATTATAAAATATGAGTATGTAATTGTATTTATTGATTTAATAAAAGAACAAAAGAAAACCGTAACGGCAGCCTTAAGCCGTCTGATGAGACCTCGTGGCGGAGGTCGAAACGGTACTAGTTTACACTAAATGGATTTTCGTTTTTATTCTAATAAATTAAAATTAGAAGTTATAAACAAATCGGATACCGGATGTTGAACCGGATGTTGGACCGGAAGTCAAACCGGATACCGGATGTTGGACCGGATGTTGGACTGGAAGTCAAACCGGATACCGGATGTTGGACCGGAAGTCAAACTAGATACCGGATGTTGGACCGGAAGTCAAACCGGATACCGGATGCTGGACCGGATGTTGGACTGGAAGTCAAACCGGATACCGGATGTTGGACCGGAAGTCAAACCGGATACTGGATGTTGGACCGGAAGTCAAACCGGATATTGGACCGGAAGTCAAACCAGATACCGGATGTTGGACCGGAAGTCAAACTAGATACCGGATCTTGGACCGGATATTGCAAGAAACTACTAGCTTCTAGCTACTAGCTACTAGCATTGCTATCTGCTACTAGCTTTATGTGATGTTAGTAGCTTTGTAACATGTTTCATCATACGTCATCTCGTATTTGTATATATAATACTATCTTCACGTATAAGTTTGCTTTTAAAACGTTTCGATGTTTTTTTGCATTAAATGAAAGTTCCTTTTTTTTACAAAACAACATGTTTTCTTCGATTTAAAACAAGTTTGTTTTTTGCAACTCAAAGAATTTTCTTCGGTTGAAAGCAAGTTAGTTTTTTGCAGCTCAACAAATTTTCTTCCATAAAAGGCAAGTTAATTTTTATTAAACTTATTAAAAACTAGACGCAGTCCATGTTTCAGTTTTACTTAACAATTATAAATAATAACATTTCATATTGTACAACACAATTATACAGGGTTAATAACTGTCACTTCATATGTGCACTCCTCTTCTACCGGGTCATAGTGCTGGAAGGTTTGGAGTAGCTTCGTTCTGCCCCATCGATAGATCACTGGAAACTCTCCCTCAAATTCAGCATCCTGGTATAGGTAATCTATTTGGGCTCGGCACAATGGACATGTAGGATCAGCTATTCTGCGGTACATCTTTATAAGGCATTCCCAGCATACCGCATGGTTACACTTTTCTAATGTGCAGATGTTTTCCATCTTGTAGCAGATAGGGCAGGTAATTGTCAACTCCTAAAATTAAAACTCAATTATGACCATATGATTATGAATTTGGATATATAGATTAATCAAAGGGCATAAAATTTAATTAATACTATCCTTAATCAGTTTTTGAATTGATACTTTTTCTGGAATACTCCATACTCAGATGAAAGTGAATTAAAATAATATTTTATATTTAAGGGTGTTACCTCTAACGAATTGGTAGCTACAGCGTGGACGATGTCATTAATATGCTTCTCCTTTTCCCTTAGGGTAAATCGTTCCACATCCTTCATGTTGTTGATAAGTTCCTCCATGAATACCCATCTTTCCTGACCTGTTAAATCTCGAATGAGGTACTGGTTCCGGGTATTCAATATTCTCTGAAAACAAAAAGTTATTATTACAATTTGAATAAGTTATAGTTGAACAGTTGTGTGTCTAAATTGTATAATATATTTACTTGCACTTCATTTAAAACCTCCATTTTGCACCGCAACTCAGCTTTTTGACAATTTTTTAAAACTTGCAGTTTGTAGAGTAACTCACCTTTTTGAAAATAGCTATAGATGTGCTCGTCTTTCTTGCCAGATATCGTTCTATAATCCTAGTACAGTTTTCCAACTCATCTATGACCTTCCAATCAGCCATCGTGTCTGGGTGTCCTTTCCATTTCGCAAGGAACATTTTCCTTCCGCGTACATCTTTCTAAAAATATTGAACTATTTTTAGACAATCCAAAATATTTCATTTTCTTGGTGTAAACATATTAAAACATAGTAAATTGAAATATTAAGCAAAAGTTAATACCTCCTAACAGAAATAATAGAAGTTCAAACACTAAAAACAACAAGTAAATGGGTATTAGAAACGAACTTAAGATTATAAGGAAATTTCACTTACATCATTCAGGATAGCTTCAACTTCACAAATATCTTCGTCTGGGGTTGCCATTATACACCGAGATGGGGCTGTGATATAAGTGCTGAAATTTACTTCAGAAGCGATTGAGACAGTGGTTATTTCTGATTTAAAAATATTGTTTTTATACATCTTTTTTGCCTACATAAATGAGTGTAGTAATTAGTTTAGTTTAGTTTAGGGTAGTAATTATTTTCAAACTGTTTGCTATCGTCATTGTGCTTCAGATCACAATTTTTTGTTCCCACCTAGCTGTGGGTGCTAATAGTCTTGGTTTTTAAATTTTTGTTTACACCTGGCGGTGGGTGCTATTATTTTTGGTTTTTAAATTTTTGTTTCCACCCAGCGGTGGGTGCTAATATTCTTGGTTTTTAAATTTTGACTCTATACCTATTGAATCATCCATTATAGAGGCCTTATTTTTCAAATTAGTTGGTGAATGGGCAAATTTTACTTCCCAGATATTTCTTTTGTAACAGGTTTCTTGCGTAGTACTGTTAAAACCCTGCGGTTATATAGTTTTCGTTTACAACTTACGTCTTTTGTTGGTGCTTTTTATATCATCTTCTTATTTGAAATGTCATTGTTTGTTTATGAATTTTTCTAATAGATTTAGTTAGTTAAATTTACTTATATAAATTATCTTTTACATACAAATATATACATTTTCTAATATATCCAATTATTTTTCAACAAAACAAATTAAAACAATCTCAACTGTAGATTTTAGTGTCAAAAACAAGAACATTACTAAAAACGTAACGGTAGCCTGAAGCCGTCTGATGAGACCCTGTGGCGAGGGTCGAAACGTTATGCAAACCGGTTTCGGGCACCGGAGGCACCGGAATTCCGGAGCCATTTTGTAATAGGGTATAGGTTTGGGGACCCGGACATTTACACTGGATATGGCTGCGAATTTGATGCCGGACCCGGGTTTTATACCTACTAAATGAATTTTTACTAAAATAGGTGGGTTTGGTTGTATTTTTGTGTGTGTGTTTGTTTTTTTTTTTTTTTTTTTTTTCTTTTCTGTCGTTTGGGTTTTTAGGTAAAAACACAAAAAATCGCTGTTTTTAAGCTTAAAATTAACTTATAAGTCCATTAATTAGCTACAAATTGACAAAATTTTTGAAAATTTGACCTCAAAAACCTAATTTTTCGACACTTTTGGGCGACCCCCAAAAAAGTGGGGGGGCTGCCGAAAAGTGGGGGGATGAAAGTGGGGGGGCTGCCAAAAGTGTGGGGGCTTTCTAAAATTGGGGGGGGGCACCCCCCCCCACTAAAAATGCCAGTCAAGATAGGCTATTAAAATCCTATATAGCTCATACCGGTATCCCACACTGGGAGTGGGTTTTTCCCGCATATTAAAATGGGTTTCCCCCGCTTGACTATATAATATATTCCTTTCATTTGGTGCAGAATTCCTTGAAAAAACTACCAGTTAGAACATGTCGTCTCAACTACTATTTTTTCTGAAATTGTTTAATGAAGAAACAAGCTTTATATTTTGAAATAAATGTAAATTTTGCTGATGCTGCCAATTTAGTTTGATTTTTTGAGTTTGACCCATAACAGTCGCCAAGTTCGATGACATAAAGTTCTAGCCAAAGAAGCTAGCTAAAAACTTACCAGAAATCTAGCCCTAAAGAAGTTCCAGCCAAAATCCGAAAATGAGGATTTCCCCTATGCCTATGTATGGCCGTTCATTTCTCCAAGAGGATAAACGCAAACCCTGAAAAATGGTAATTGGCAATTATCTCAAAAATGCGTGTGCAGCTTTCCGATTGCTTCCATGTGTTCAGAGAAATCCGTGCTTAAAACAGCCCTGTTGACATTTTCAATATTTCTCATTTTCGCTCATGCTAGTGATCACGCAGAGTTGATGCAGGAAGCTTCCGTTGGGCACAGCTAATGCAGGTCATACCTGAGCCACTGACCTGCGCTGTTGAAGCTGCAAAGTTCAGCAATCTTTGATTTGACTTTTGAACAGTTTTTGACTCTGAAAATCCATCGAGACTTTGAACTCATCCGTAAGCGAGCCATCGACGCGTATGTATATTATATACTTGACAAACTGATGTTTCATGCATGTCTTTAATTATTTCCACCAGGACGGAGGAGATGCCAGCTTGGGAGAGAAGAGTCCACAAACAGCCGTGATCTATACTATCAAATGCTGTCTTGAAATCCAAGAAGGCTAATTAAAGACATGTATGAAACATTAGTTTGTCAAGTACGTATATATATATATATACGCGTCGATGGCTCGCTTACGGATGAGTTCAAAGTCTCGATGGATTTTCAGAGTCAAAAACTGTTCAAAAGTCAAATCAGAGATTGCTGAACTTTGACAGCTTCAATAGCGCAGGTCAGTGGCACAGGTATGGCCTGCATTAGCTGTAGTCCTATTCAACGTGTGTTGTGCCCAACGGAAGCTTCCTGCATCAACTCTGCGTGATGACTAGCATGAGCGAAAATGAGAATTATTGAAAATGTCAACAGGGCTGTTTTAAGCACGGATTTCTCTGAACACATGGAAGCAATCGGAAAGCTGCACACACAGTTTTGAGACAATTGCAAATTATGTACCATTTTTCAGGGTTTGCGTTTATCCTCTTGGAGAAATGAACGGCCAAACACAGGCATAGGGAAAATCCTCATTGTCGGATTTTTGCTGGAACTTCTTTAGGGCTAGATTTCTGGTAAGTTTTTAGCTAATTTATTTGGCTAGAACTTTATGTCATCGAACTTGGCGACCCGTCGTGGGTCAAACTCAAAAAATCAAACTAAATTGGCAGCATCAGCAAAATTTACATTTATTTCAAAATATAAAGCTTGTTTCTTCATTAAACAATTTCAGAAAAAATAGTAGTTGAGACGACATATGTTCTAACTGGTAGTTTTTTCAAGGGAATTCTGCACCAAATGAAAGGAATATATATAGTCAAGCGGGGAAAATCCATTTTAATATGCGGGAAAAACCCACTCCCAGTGTGGGCTACCGGGATGAGCTATATAGGATTTTAACACGTAAACATAGGCAAATTTTAGAAATATTTGAAATTTGCTTAATTTCTGCAGTTTTAACATCCTATCACATAGAAAACGTGTTTTATTGCATTTAAAGCCAAACCCGACCTATTTTAGTGAAAAATTGGCGATTTTTGACGAAATTGAAAAATTTGGCTTGAAATGGCACCATGTCAGATTTTGGCCACCTGGACCACACATAGAAGGTTGAACCTAGGTAAAATTTATATATACCAAATTACTCAAGAGGCTTTATTGAGCTAAGAAGTGCATGAATTTTTCCTTTGCTGCTAATGGTTACAAAACTTTTTTATCTTGAAATTTGGGTTTTCCCCCGCACATGAGTTTTTTCCCGCCGAGTCTATGTCACCCCAGGTGCACCACAGCTACTAGAGCCAAATTGCATACACCATCGTGACGTTCGAGACATGTCCTCTGTGAAACTATAATCCGTTTTGGGCTAGGTCTTTCCAGTAGTTCAGGGTGACCCCCCAAAGTTGACCCTGTCTGACCCCCAAGTTGGGACCAAAAACTTCAGTCCCAAAAATTTTGCTAAGAGGCAGCTGGAGCTTCAATAATACATTTTGCACCTTCGGGTGATGATCATCACATTGTGATGTCTAATGCAGAAAACAATAACAACAACATAATACAGCCTCTAGAGTAGTTTTGGACGTTCTTGAAGATAGGCTATTAAAATCCGATCTAGCTCATATGGGTCACTCACACTGGCGTTGGGTTTTTTCCCGCATCTCAGACAGGGTTTTTTTCCCGCCGCGCTATAATATCGTGAACAGAAGAATGCGATGGCAACAAGTGGTGCAGTAATCGGCACTTCTAAAATAACCGTCTTCTGGAAAAAACAAGGCATATAAGCTGCCTTCATTTGAAAGTAGGTACTTGAAAGAAAGTAGTAAGAACATTCGGGAAAAATCGCAACAGAAATGGGAACCACGCGGGAAAAGCGGGTGACACATAAATAGCTCAGCTCTAATTTCCTTTTCGTGTTCTCTATATCCGCGAGCCAAAAATTCATAATTTAGGACTCTCCAAAAGACCCAAATCCGCAACACCATTTAGCAGATTTCGCGACAACTTCGCGAAATGTCGCACAACATCGCGTAAATTACGCGACATTTCGCGAAGAGAAAAATTTGAGCCAAAGCTACAATTTAAAATTTGCCCAGAATTTTGGTAGATATGGAGAAAACCCCCCAAATTAGCTAACAAAAACCTTAGCTAGCGAACTTCGCGAAGTGTTTCGCGAAGTTGCGAGGAGTTTTCGCGAAGTGGAAGAAATTTCGCGAAATGCTTTCGCGAAATCTGGGGAAATTTCGCGAAGTTACGCGAACTTCGCATGCGACTTCGCGAAATTCAGATTTTCGTACGACATATCGCGAAAAATCTACACGAATGTCGCAAAGCCTTCGCGAATTTCGCGTGCGCTCGCGACATTTCGCCAGATATGGGACTTCGCTTCAAAAGCACTTTGAAATGAGCTGTACTGTATGTATCTGTGTCGACTAGAGGCCATTTTATAACATTATCATCAAGATCAGCCATCTTGTTAGACTTTGAGCCAGGAATAAAATTTGCATTTTTTGCAAAATTCTGACAAAAAAATCTGACTAATGAAATTCTGACTTATGAAATTCTGACAAATGAAAGTTCAACTTATATTATTTCAAAAACCTAAATTCTGACTAATGAAAGTTTGAAAAGTTAGTTTCTGACTAATGAAATTCTGACGTATGAAATTCTGGCTACTGAAGATAAACCTGACAGACCAACTGCCACTTAGATGCAGCCAACCTAAACCCTACAAGCAAACTGACTGGCTGTTGGCGACTCCAGCCCCAAGTTCATTGATCAGAGCACTGGTCAGGTCAGGCAACGCAAACAACAAGTGCTATCCTTTTCTTCTCATACAATAGTGCTGACACACATCAAGAGTACATGATAAGAGTGTGACAGCTGGCAGTCTCCACGTTATCAGCTCTCGAGCCATGCTCTGCACGCTAACGGCCCACCCCCCCCCCGCAAATGCGTACCTAGTGGACCCCCCCGCAAATCAGTAAATGCTTACCTAGCGGACCCCGCAATTGCGTATGTCCACTCTTTTCTATAGGAAGGCACCTCCCCGCAAATGTCACTTATCATTCGACCCCCCTCCCAAAACAGACCCATCACTTTTTCAACAGACTCTAGTTTTGTTGACCGGTCGGATGGAAACCGGCCTGGCCATTTCAGGCCGGCCGGACTTGCATTTCAGCGGTTTATCAGAATTTTCTCAGTAAATCTATTCTACATTATGCTGATGCCTTTTATATGCTGATTTCTTGTTCTGGCGCCCATGGGTCCGCCTGTACCGCCAGGTTTAGTCTTCGACTCGTCTGGAGGCCATTTCAGGCCGGTCCGGCCGTCGGCTGGCCGTTTTCAGAAACGGCTAACGGCCGGCCGGGCTAGAATTTCGGCCAGCCAACAACACTATAATACATTCTCGACAAGTATATACAATATGAACGGTCCCGTCGCCACCAAAAATTCCACTTGAACTCACCAAACAAGTTGTTAGCCTGAGCCAAAACCTCCGGCAACAATTTCTGACCAGCCTCAGTATCCGTCTTGTTCAGGCACAGTATGGCCGGTTTCTGCAACAGATCTGGGTTGTACAGCTCAATTTCCTGGAACAAGAAACAGTATACCACAAACAAGATACAAAAGTATATATATACACATTAAACAATCCCTAAAATATTGCTCATTCGACAGAAACAATTTACATCTGTTTGCCATCTGGAATGATTACAAATCAGTTGAAATCATTGCAACAAAAGACATAGTCTTGCTGTTCGCGGAGGGGCGGTTTTGTAAAGCCGACATTCAGCGGTTCGACCCCTCCCCGCCATGGCAACATCTTTTTGACATCCCATATATATATATACCTATATATATATACGTACGTATATTTCCTAATTGGTTTTTTAATCAAATCCAACTTTCTGATTCTGAAAGAAAAACTGAGAAAATGAGGGGGCTGGCCCGAGCTCTCCTGTATAGGTCAGAAGAATCCAAGAACCGTGTTCAAATTTATAATGTGCAATATAAGACATGAGTCTTCATGAGTCACAATAGAGTCTGTTAACTTTTTATACAAGAAAACCGATAAACGGCGCTTTTACCACTTTTCATTTTCCAACCCAAAAAAACTCTCACAATTCACGTGGAAGATACACTGCTGCCTGCGTTAACATATACTATATATAAAAAACTTTAACTTAAAACAGTGTGCAACAATAGATTCCCTTAAAATTTCACCTTCAGTCAAAGTTATTGCAACTGACAGTCAAACTTAAAACCTCTTAGAAAGTCAAAACGGCCAGGACTACAACAAAAGGAGCCCAATAAGTACAAAAACGACTTTAGACTAAAGGGTCAAAAAACCATAGAAGAGACTTGACCTTCAAAAACTCACCAGTAGTTATAACTCCTAATCGAAAGAAGCGTGAAATCTATTATTGGTTTGGGAGTTATTTAGAAATAAACGATCTTGAAAAGACACAAAATAACCTCACAAAGCGCTACACATCTTTTTATAAAACCTTTTTCCTGTGAAACTTGTTATAAACATAATCTATAAACATATACGTAACATACACTTACATAGACTTTAAGGTAAAACTATGTCTGCATGAAACTAATCAAGCTTTGAATGGTTTAAACAAGTTTAAACTAAAAAGTTCATGTATAACTAGTATATGTAATGAAAAGTGGAATAATTTTCAACCGATTACACAACAATAATGCACAGAAAAAGTGTGTATTAGAGATTCAGCAAAAAGTCTTGTAAAAGTTAACTTTTTTTAGTCCTCTCTCTGTAGAGTTTGTGCAGTTGTTTACAACAAGTGTTTATCAAACTTTCCTAACTATACCAACCGTTTGGATGATGCTAAAAATATACCAGACTTTTGAGTTCAAACAAATACATACGTAGTTGACTCAGTGTTTGCAAACTTTCAGATTAAAGTAGCAAAGCTTAAACCTTCTTTTGATCTTATGTAGTGCAAGATTTAGACAGAAAATTGCAAATTTTAACATTGTTTTCGCACTCCGTAGGCAGTTTTTAGGTTTCACCCATCTTAGAAAGGGTTATTCACCTAGACTCATGACTAAAAGTGAGACTTTTGCCAGCATAAACTTTTGAGGAAAGTTTGCGTCAAGTTGTCAACAATTCATCGGAAAACTTCTAGATTCGTTGGTTATGTAACAGTTTTCTCTGTTTTCTGAATAGACACTCTCCAGAATTGGTTTTGTAAACAAAAATTACTTCACTTCGCACTGTTTCGGGACAATTCTAAACAATTTTGGAGTTTGCAATCTTCCAGTGTGCAATTAGCCGGTTAGTCAAAAGTGGCAAAACATTCTACTCTACCTTAATTGCTCTCTGTACATTGCAGGTTGGAAAATGCCCACATTTATGTCAATAGCATTAAATTAACCAAAATAACTGCAACAACTTATTTCAGACCCAAAGTTTTCAACCTTAAACGTTCTTCCAATTTCGCCAAAGAGGACACCGAATGAACTTAATTGCAGGAGTTAAACGGCAACAATTTCTTGTAGACTATTTCTTCTTGAACAGAAAACGTTCTAGGGTTTCTACCAGGGCTGGTGGGCCAAGAACAAACCGAGAAGATAGCCCACACGGGAGGCGCCTGGCATCTTTGCACCCACGAAACCAGGACCTAGGAGAGAGAAGGGAAGAGGGGGGTTCCGCTTTTCCGTCAGGATTGAAAGTAAAAAATTGGCCCAGCCGGGGTTCTGATTTCGGGACAGACGTGCTAACCACTACACTACAGGGCCATTAGCTGAACTCCAATATAGAAATTCTCAAAAATTTATTTTCAGAAATTCACACGGTATTTTCCGAAGAGCCAACAAAATTTGAACAACCTCCCGTCCAGGAATAAATTCAGTACACCTATATATTAATTTCTGTCTATGCTTTAGGTACAACTCAACTCGTCACGCCTAATCTCATTATGTTAACCGGGCTGCTTTGGCTTTATCCTATTCTTATGGTATCCGTCATTTCGGCACTAGAATGTCCAATCTATGACGAATCACCCATTCTCCTCCAATACGAGATCTTGGAAGAGCAAGACTACCAGAATCAGCAAAAATATGGCGGAAAGTCGACCAAATACGACGTCGACCAAACGAAACAATGGATCACATTTGGTCGAAAGGGTCAGGTGCCCATCATTCAACAGCAACAGATCAACGAACCCCCGCCAAATCTGCTGACAAAAGCCAACAGCTACGAACAACAGGACCAAAAAAGCGGAGAAGAAGTCGAAAAAGAAATCGAAGAAGAAGTGAAAACCGTGACCGTCTGGAAGTTGCGAACGCCACGGCATGTGCGAAAGGTCAGGGCGGCGCGAATGGAGGAAGGTCAAAGGTCAGCGGAGGATCGATTTGAGTTCAGCCTCGCCGAAATGGCAGAGGCTAACAGAACAGAGCTGGAGGGCAGCAGTGTGCAGTTCGATGTGACCGGTATGCAAATTAGGCCAGGCGCCTGGTACATGATCTGCATCACCGTCAAGATGGTCTATGAGGGACGGCCGGCCGAATGCGAGCAGTGTGAGATTGTTCAGGCTCAGGAGAACGGTGAGTATTAACGGGATGACATGTGCTATATTGTTGAAGCAAGAGTACATAATAGATAAGAGTGTGACCAACGGAGCACCTCAGTGTGTCGTTGCAACTCTGCAGGCCAGGGTATTTATTACAGGAAGGGGGAGGGGCGGTGCTTCAACCCCCCCCCCAGGATTTTTAGGTGCCAACGTTTTGCAAAAATAGGCAAGTTCTCTAATATTTTTGTAAACAAAGCTTTTTAGCATGAATCCGGACATTTTTGAGAACTTTTTGAGTTTCCACCTGCAAAATATGTCATAAACCTACCAATGTTTGGCTGATTTTAGGAAAAATCTCTCCCCCCGGTCCCGGGTCCTCCCCTGGGCTGATGCAGACCTCCTACAAATGTATATACATAACTGCAACAGAAACGTAAAAATAGACTAACAGGCTGGGCCGCTGTCTCTGTTGTGTTCTAAAGCTCGAAACAGACACAACACACTTCAGATGAATGCAGTCGTTGAGCTGAGAAAGTGCATAGTCGATAGTCATTTGAAGAGGTTATTGCAAAAGCTGTAACAGATTTTAGAGAAAGGCTCAACAGCTGATAACAGTCTACAATATATTTTTTGATCAGAAAGAAAAAATAGTGTTGTTTTTGATTAAGCTACAGACTAAGACAGAATTGCCCTCAGCCCTGCACTAAACTTGGTTTTCACTTAGTCCTGTAAGTGTTTCCCTAGGCTAAAAAAGTGAGAGGTAGATCCAGCAAGTGGGCGAGAGGGGATCTAGTGGTCTTAAATCAACAGAAATTCTACAAAATTTTCCTGTTTTATATGTACGTTCATATTAAAATAACTAAGCTAAAATGTTCAAAAGAAATTCAGGTTTCATGCCAAAATATACATGATTTTAGACTAATCAGGTCCGGTGAAGCTAAAAAAAGTTTTGACAGTTTAGGTCAAAAATTTAAAAAAATTTGGCATAGTCTTGGCACTTTATGATGAGTAGGGGAAACCCAACAAAGTGGAGCGAACGAGTGGGGGGGGCGAGTGGAGGGGGATCCCAAAAGTGGGGGACCCCTTCCCACAATAAAAATACCCAGTTATCATAGGGGTCGCGGCAGCGACCCCTATAATATGTGTGAAAAGTGGCTGGAGACAGTGTAAAATAAGCTGCGCAGAAGCTGCGCAAAATCCTGCGCAGATCCTGCGCAGATTTCATGCGCAAATTGTAGAGCACATCGAGTTTAGTATGTCTGTGAAGTTTCAGCCCCGTATCACTTACCGTTAAAAAGTTGCGCCCCGGACCGGTTATGGCGGCGATGTTTTTTTTTTTTCCGGTTTCTCCTATTTGATGGTTGTATTGTACATAATGTTCGCCGCTTTCACGTGATCTGCAGCGGTGGGCCAACCTAAAGGGCT
Organism: Trissonchulus latispiculum; assembly: GCA_030248195.1. NCBI lineage: Eukaryota > Metazoa > Nematoda > Enoplea > Enoplida > Ironidae > Trissonchulus > Trissonchulus latispiculum. Next base: position 12,518 of record JASAND010013224.1, read on the forward strand.
ATGGGGTCTAGTAGTACCCTCTAAAGAATTTAAGAATCACAACTTTTTTTGCGCCGCAGCTGCGCCACAGCGCCGCAGTGGCGCCGCAAAGTCGGCTCATAGCGAAAAGTGACCATTTTTGTGGTCGTCGCTCAGGTCGAACGTTACGAGCTGGAGCTGATTTCTTTTTATATTCAGAAATTACATATATTGAACTAACTAACGGTCCAGGTTGCGTTTCTCTATCACTTCCCTAGCGACCACAGTGGCCCGTCAAAGATGGCGAAAATTCGAAAAATGAAAAATCGAAATTTCTCGCTATCTATTTAACTTTGAACGCTCAAATCTTCCACACAATGGTTTTCTGGCACGGAGAATCGATTCCCGCAGTCAGTTTTACCGTCAGACCCACCCATCTTGCTGGGCTGGTTCCACTTTGCCGTCGGGAGGGTCAAGTCGGAAACCGCTTCCTGGAGGTCCATAGAAGGCTTTACCTGGCCTCTCAAAACTTTGTCTATAGGGGTTTTCTGGTGCGCACAGCTCATTCCCGGTGTCCTTTTTGCCGTAGGACTCATCCATCTTGCTGTGCTGGTTCCACTTTGCCGTCTGGAGGGTCATGTCGGAAACCGCTTCCTGGAGGTCCATAGTAGGCTCTACCTGGCCTCTCAAAACTTTGTCTATAGGGGTTTTCTGGTGTGCCCAGCTCATTCCCGGTATCCGTTTTGCCGTCCGATGTACCTATTTTGCTGGGCTGGTTCCACTTTGCCGTTTGAAGGGTCAGTCGGGTGGGGGTCAAGTGGTCGAAAATGAAAGTTTTCAATAGTGGTCAAATTTGGTACCAAATGAAAGCCCTAAGCGAGCTGAGCAACTTTTGTCATAGAACTGCATGCTCAAAGTGGCTGTAGAGTGCTGTGGTGGGGTGGGGTGGGGACTTAGGCGATTTTCGGTCAAAAATGAAAGTTTTCAAAAGTGGTCAAATTTGGTACCAAATGAAAGCCCTAAGCGAGCTGAGCAACTTTTGTCATAGAACTGCATGCTCAAAGTGGCTGTAGAGTGCTGTGGTGGGGTGGGGTGGGGACTTAGGAGATTTTCGGTCAAAAATGAAAGTTTTCAAAAGTGGTCAAATTTGGTACCAAATGAAAGCCCTAAGCGAGCTGAGCAACTTTTGTCATAGAACTGCATGCTCAAAGTGGCTGTAGAGTGCTGTGGTGGGGTGGGGTGGGGACTTAGGCGATTTTCGGTCAAAAATGAAAGTTTTCAAAAGTGGTCAAATTTGGTACCAAATGAAAGCCCTAAGCGAGCTGAGCAACTTTTGTCATAGAACTGCATGCTCAAAGTGGCTGTAGAGTGCTGTGGTGGGGTGGGGTGGGGACTTAGGCGATTTTCGGTCAAAAATGAAAGTTTTCAAAAGTGGTCAAATTTGGTATCAAATGAAAGCCCTAAGTGAGCTGAGCAACTTTTGACATGGAACCATCCACCAATATTTGCTGTGCCAAATAACGTCACGTGCCCATGAAACTTTTGTCTTTACTTCTTCAACCGAAATTTAAAGGATATATATACCTATTTATATTTATTATATATTTAAAGGATATTTAAAGGATATATATATACGATACAGCCAACACACACATATTATCCTCTTTTGTGCGGAGCATTTTTGTTACTTGTACTACATATGGTGCCACAACACTGTGCTCTAAACTCTACACAGGCAAACAAAAATTTCCATTTCTACATGCAAAAACATGCCAAAATTTGACCATTTTATTTTAATTTGTCATTATTGCGCTTTTTCAGACTACTTAATAGCTGGATCAACATTTTTGGACGCCCGATTGTTGGACAAGAAAACAACGGCAACCTCGGCCGTTATCGAGTTCACTGTTCGCGATCTTCCCTTCAAAGGTTAGAAAGGACTTAAAAGATACGAAAATCAGTTTTATATAAAGCATACGCCACTGCGTAGATGCGAAAATAGAGGTGATATATATTTCTGAAAAGTTCATCACAAGTCAGAAAATTGGTGTCCCATGCTCAGAAACCTAAATATGCGTACCCTATGTTACAAATGGCACATCATTCTAGTCTGAAGCATGTTGAACTAATTTCTGTTCGAGCTCCGAACAGAACTCAAAACATCCCGAAAAACCATTAGCATTTTAGCACTATACTAAAAGTCAGGTATATATATACGGAGACCGACCCCCAATTGAAACAGAACTCACGCAGTAAACATACCAGTTGAACACAGTAATGGTAATAGAAAGTTCAACTTCAGGCCATGCCTGACGTTATAAACTTCCCCGTTACTGACATTTCTTTCACATTCGCAGACATAATGAAAAACGTCTGCCCTGCAGAAGGTCACAAAGTCAAGACAAAGCCTTTAGTCCGAAACAGGAGAAAGCCAATGGGCCTGGTCAATGCCGAAGCTTGCTATCCATCTAAGGGTCTTTTCAAGAAAGAGTAGAGTAGAGTAGAGTACAGTACAGAGTAAATTAACTCCTTTAACTTTTTCTTGAAAAGGATCGAGTTAACAGCAACTCTACTAAAGCACTATGATTCGCCTGTCAGCCAGGCTCATCCCCGTTTACGCTTCAGTTTTCTGGTAATACAGAACTATCACATCTTTTATTTGCAGAAGCCTACATCACCGTATCGGCCCTGGCCGTACCCGAGGACAGTCGGTGTCAGCCGGAAAGCGGCAAACCCGACGCCTCTCGCACGGATCCAATCTACGCCGACACTGTCACGGTGTCAAAGCTGGAAGGTCTTCACCCAGAGCGGAAGTACAGACTACAGGTGGACGTGCATGCCAGAATTCATGAAGAGGAGGGACCGGGGGATCAGATAACCCTACTGGATTATTTGCGATATCATTTTTCCGAGCAGATTCATCAATGTGATTGAACTGGAAGTATTGTCTGGACAAATTGATTGCACTAATTGATTGGTGAAATCATGTAACTATTATTTACTATAATAGTGTGTATTCAATTCAGGAAAAACATGTAAATGTAAAAAACTGCCTGGACTGCCAAACAATGAGCGCAGTAAAATTGCAAGGTCACATGCTATGCACGTATGTCAGTCAAACTTACATTAATTCGTTAATATTATACTCTTGATATTATTGAGACTGTATTCATTAGTTAAAAAATGTGGTAATGAAAGACAGGTTACATAGTCTCAGCTCAGATTACGTGTGAGATATGCCTAAACATTATGAGAATTCAGAATTTATAGAAAAAACTACAGCAAATTCTAAATACTACAATAAAAATTAAGTTAAATATTTCAAGCTTCTGTGCACATCCACATCAATCAAGCAAAACCTAAATTCTTCAGAACTGAAAAAGTGGCTTTTTCCTACAGGAGGGGGGGGGGGGGGGTGGTGGCGGGGGCGCGCCCCCCCCCCCCCCCCCAAAAAATTCGTTCCCCCCCAGACTTGTGTCGCCTCACCAGAATCGCCCAACCCAGGATTCAAGCCTTCCCTCCCAGAACTTTAAAGTGCCCGGAAAACAGGGTTTTGAGGGTAAATTTTGAAAAATGTTTTCGGCTGCGCCGGATTTCTAGACATTTTTAAGCATTCTTAGCTATTCTAAGCTTAAATGTAGGTTAAAAATACTTAATATTTTAGCTCAGCAGCAAAAAATAGCTATTTTTAAGCATTTTCAAAAAATTTTCTCCTCCCCCCCACAGAAATCCGTGCCTCCCCCCAGACCTGGGGGGACCGCCCCCCAGATTCCCGCCAGACATTTTTGCATGCCTAGGAAAAAGCCAGGAAAACGTATGTCAAAATTATGAATAAAAAATTAAGTTTGTTGTAGGTTTTACAAATTCAACAAAATGACAGATAACAGTCAGAAAATAAATTTTTTATAATTGCTCAATTATGCAACATTAAAACCGAGGGCTGAAGCTTTAGCGTTTTAGTGCAAATAAATTATGCCGAAAAATTTAGAGTCAGGAAAAAATTGCATTTCTAAATTGAAAATTAAGTTAACAAAAACGCACAGCTATGGATTAAATTACAAATTGAGTGTTAAATCATAAAGTTACGAAAAAATTCAAAACCCCAATTAAAGTAGAATATAGTCATCATCATTTCTGTACCCGATTCAACAGTAGCACAGTTTCAAGGGCCGTTCTAAAGGGGTCGGTAGGCTTCAGCTGAAATCCATGAATGTCCACCATAAACAGCAGAAGAATGGAACGTTCCACGTGCTTCAGAAACTTATGACCCATACCCACATTTCGATGGGCACCCTCGATTAGACCCGGTAGGTCTGCCATGGAAATCTGAAATAAACAAAAATGTTTCGAGTGATAGACAATTTGTAAATAATTTATGTAAATTGCTAGCAAAAACAGGCATCCACGAAACAATGAGAAAGTGTACCCGAGACGTTACTAAAATTGAGTTCAAATGTAGACACAAATGATACAAGGAATATGTAGCTGGGCTTATTCTAGGGGGGGAGGTGGGGCCCCATAAACATCCTTCCCCCCTCCAAAAAATTGTCCCCCCCCCAAAAAAGTGGGTGCCCCTTTGTTACCAACTTTTGCCCTGACAAAATCGCACAGAAGGCCGAATTTTCAAAATTTTCTGGCTTCTTTCTGGCTTCTTTAGTCCATTTTTGCCTATTAGGGGGGGCTACTAAAATCGACTTGCCCCGACTTTGTCCGATTGGCCTACTTTTTGGCGAAGATGTAGAGCAAGGGTGTGGTCAAAAAATATCGGGTACTCAGATCTTAGTTGCCCTCCAGCCTTGTGCAGCCGTAGCTTTTATGTGCCCGACCCCCCATTGTTCTACGACCTAAATGTGATTTGCTGAAATTTTGGGTCCAAGAGTGGTATTCTTCTAAAGAATCGATTTTCAAATTTTGAAATACCACATATCAGGTGAAAGGCGACGCCCAAGTGGTCCTGAAAATCTAATCGAAAAATTTTCCATTGAGCGAGTCACGAATAATAACCAAATAATAACATAATAACCGAATAATAAGTCGAAAAACCAGGAAAGATTAAAGGATTTCGAAAATAGCAAAATAGAATACCTCACGCATTTCTCACCCAAAAATGACGAAATTTGGTGTGTAGGACATTCGGGCAAGGGAAAACTTTCTTGAAAAGCAAATTGGTCGTAGCATCAGCATGTACGAATCTTTCTGTACATGTAAAAGCGACACCCTTTGAAATAGCAAGAGAAATTTCAAAAAAGTTTTTCACAAAATGAAAGATCCCATCATTCCAGTTCAGAAAATAACACTTTATGGTAGTTATCTTGAAGTGCTTTTGAGATATATAAGTAAAGGAAAAAATTTTGCTTTCTACATTATTTGGTCAGACTACAAATTTTTATGGAACAGATCGGGTCTACTCGCAAGTCGAGTGCTAGTAGCTCCTCGACTAAGAAACTTCTTGAGGCACTAGATTCGACAACTAGCATAGGTCTAGCTGTCGAGTCTAGTACTCGCAAAGTTTTAGGGAACCGGACCGGCCCCAGGTCGAAAAAGCATCCAACAAAATCCGGATGGTATTAAAGAGAAGCAAAGCTAGGCCCTAAGAATATAGAATTTGAAACTTAGTCCAGACGTGAATGAATGAAATGAAATGAATGAAAGTGAAAATGAAATGAATGAATGACTGAATGAATGAATGAATGAATGAATGAAAATGAAAGAAATGAATGCGTACGTAAGTGTGACGTATCCCAACATTTCGGTATAACAACTAACAACGTGCATACTAATTTGTGGTACTAAAGTCTTCAAATACCAATAACAAAGAAAATGTTTAGTTGAAAAGAGCAACCCCCCCCCTTCCCCCAAATAACAGATACCCAAACTAACTGCTTACAGTTCTAAGATCTTCGTATTTCAGTTCGCCAAGTTGGGGACGAACCGTTGTAAAGGGATAGTTGGCGATTTTGGGACGAGCACGAGAAATGGCGGCTAAAAGAGTGGATTTTCCCGCATTAGGGAACCTGCAAAAACAGCAAACAACTACAGCACAAATTATAATAAAACATAAATAGTTTGCACAAACTTATATGGCGACAGTTCAGATGTTGTCCAAAACATCAGTTTTAGGGTCAAAATTTAAAACAATTTTCTAAACTTAATTTACTACCAGTATCGACGGATAAACTCCGACGATTTACTGCATACTCATTATAAGATTATGAATTTTTAGCTTAACATTAGGCCTATTGAGCTTACCCTACTTTATCGAAGCCCTTAAACGGGCCTGGCTTTTGCAAAAACAGGTAGGTAGGTTAGGTAGGTCGGTATAGTTACTTCCCGCCCGCTAGCCGGTGAGCTTTCGCGAGACCCCACAAAGGAGACATTTACAGTAAACTGTAAATGTAGGAAGCTTAACTCATCAACTAACTATAAACTATGTTTCACATTACATGACAAAGCATTACATGCAGTTAAATAACAAGTTCCTACTATCGCTCGCCATCACTAAAGAACCGTACGCACAAACGTTCGGCCGATTTTCCATTTTGGACAGAGAAATTCGAGTCGAGATGGCCGAATGGTGTATCTACGGTGCTGGTCAGAACCTCCGATCATACGGTCGGTGGTTCGATCCCCAGAAGCCACAAAGCTTTTTCGACTCTAGCCACAACCCATCTATCCATCCTTGACTGGTCAGTAAATGGGTACCAGTACGGTGGGATGGTAACAGGAGTCTGTGTAGAAGGGCCGGCCCGCCCCCCCCTCCACGGATGCAGTCACCACTCGAGGCTCTACGGCAGAGAATCCCGGTCGAAGTTATCTCCAGGGGTAAACCTTTACCAATCCGATGAACAAAAATCCATGCAAAACATATCTCCAGTTAGAGACTGGCATTTTTAGTGGGGGGGGGGTGCCCCCCTCCACTTTTCGGTTCCCCCTCCACTTTTCGGAGCCCCCCCAACTTTCGCCCCCCCCACTTTCGCCCCCCCCCCCACTTTTCGGCAAGCCCCCACCCACTTTTTTGGGGGTCGCCCAAAAGTGTCAAAAAATTAGGTTTTTGAGGTCAAATTTTCAAAAATTTTTCAATTTTTAGCTAATTTATGGACTTATAAGCTCATTTTAAGCTTAAAAACAGCGATTTTTTGCGTTTTTACCTTAAAAATGCTAATTTTATTTTCGCTAAAAATTTCGGTATATTTTACTTTTGGCTCGCCCCCCCACTTTTCGGAAGCCTGCCTGCACTTGCAAAACCCTAAAAAAATGTCAGACATCTACATTTATATAGCTGATGCAACTTACCCAACCAGGGCAATATCAGCAATCAACTTGAGGTCCAAATGGAGGGTATGGGCGCTGCCCTTCTGACCCTGAAACTGAGTCTTGGGTGAGCCCCCCTCCCCGCCCAGGGCAACAAGAAGACGACTGCCAGGCGCCTGAAGTTCGCCTAAAATAAACACCAGACTCGTCTATTATCGCAAGTTGTCCCAATTGGCAGTGTTGAAGTAAAACTGTTTGGTAAAGCAAGCTGTTAAAGCAACTCTGGGTTTTCTTTAGTGGGGGGGCAGGATGTGCCCAACCCTCTTTTGGGTCCCCAGGCTGGCTTATTTTCAAAAATGTTTCCGGCTTCGCCTGAATTTTAACGACATTTTCGCTATTTTAGCGTAAAAACACCTTAAATTAGTCAGTTTTTAGCGATTTTTGGCAATTTTTACACAAAAAACGTACAAATTTGCAAACTTTTTCCAAAAATATGCCCCCCACTTTTGATGAGCCCCCCCCCCATCGATGGGGGGGGGCCGGGGGGGACTTTGAACCTCCCCCATATCGACGCCCCCCCCAATAAATTTTGGCCTAAAAATAAGCCAGCGATCCCCCCACAATTTTTTTGGGCTTCCCCCCACCCACTATAAGGTGCCCAGAAAATGTCAAATTTTAAAGATTTTTGGTCAAAAATCGTCTATTTTGGTGCTAAAACTTAACTCTTGAGCACTTTTAAGCTTAGTTGTAGCAATATACGTACGTATGTAGAAAACACGCAATTTGTACCATATCTTTAACATTTGTAGCCCATTTTATCCCCCACCTTCCCCCACCACTTTTTTCGCAGTTCAGAAGGTCCGTGGTTCGATCCTCGGGTGAGCCCATTCCTAACTTTTCAGTCATCCTGACTGAAACGGACTGAACTTTTTCTTGAATTTCAAATCCTGCTATATTCTGACTTCTGCTCAAAACTGAAAACTGACGTAAACATAGGAAAAGTAGAATGCGTTTGAGCACGAAGATTGCAAACAAAATCGGCCTCCAATGAAGAAACGCATGCAGCCTGAAAGCAATCGTATTTCTCAGATAAATTCCCACAATAAAGACAAAAGTCTAAAGCGCACCAGTCTCAAATTTTGTCAAACACAAAATTTTGCACTTAGTGATGATGATCATGATTTCTCGATGCCTAAAATTATTCTAAAAAAGTAATAGTAATCATGAATTTACCGACAAGTTTCCCATCATCTGTTGACACAGATATTCCGGCTGGAACTTCCACATTTTTATCCGGCGCTTTTTCACCCAAAACCTTCATTTTTCTAGAAAAAAGTAAGTAGCGCAAAATCATACGAATAAAAAACATTCGGAACAAAAATGTCCGGGAAAAAAATAGTCATCGCGTTGCTATTTCCGGGCGGCGCATCCGTGCAATCAACCTCATGAAAAGCATAACCGTCCGTTTCAGAAATTTGCAAATTGACAAAACGAGGGCAAAATATTCGCGAAATTATGACAATTTTCGCCAAACAAAAATTCCAAACAAAGTTGGTGAAAAAAGAGGAAGTATCCCCAACTCTGTGTATATCGGGCTGTTCTTACACTTTGCCCAAAATCGCCATCAATTCGAGATGTTTCGCCACTTTTGTCATCAACTTTCAAGCATTATTTTTTTCAGCTTTCATTTTTCTTTCACATTCTTTCACTTTTACCAAATCAAATCAACAATCATTTTTCAATAAGAAACCATATGTACTGAAGAGGAATTTCGGTAGCGGCAGGGAGTCGGAGTTTCGTGCCTAGTTTTTGGCCCAAAGTTCCCGAAAAAAGTAAAAAATGTGCGGTGGGAACTCCGGAGACCTGTAGCAGGGAATAGAGGTAGACGCATGGGTGCATCCAGGGCAGGCGGGGGGGTGCGATTTAAACCCCCTTCACTTGATTGTCCAAAGGAAATCTTTTATCAATATTTTATTGCAAAAAGTGTATATAAAAGTTAGAAAACATTTTATCAAAACCCCCTCCTTTACAAAATCCTGGATACGGGCCCTGCTTGAACAATAACCTGGATCTCACCTGTTTCGGACTAAGGCTTCGTCGTAGTGACAGCAGGCAGGCGTTTTTCATACGTACGTATATATACACTTTCTTTAAAAACAAAATTAACAGTTAACATAATTATATATATAATTAAGCAGTCACTTAAACCTGATCAGCACTTACTTACTATCTTCCCCTTTATGGCCCACAAACACCTGCTTGGAGCGCATCATACGATAGAGGGTCTGTTTGGCGCTGGCCTGAAGGTAAACGTTGCCCCCGTCCCCTCCCACACCGCCATAGTCCGGTAGGCCGCGACCCCCGGTTCCGCCGCGAACATAGATTCGAATGTAGTCTGACAGTAGGGTACCACCGCCCTTAAGCTAAAATAGAAACAGAAGAAAGGACATTACATATATATTATATATATATATATATATATATACAAGTAACAAAAATGCTCCGCACAAAGGAGGATAATATGTGTGTGATGGCCTGTGTCTATCCTTAAAATTGAGAAAATAAAGACCCAGTTCTATGACAAAAGTTGCTCAGCTCGCTTAGGGCTTTCACTTGGTACCAAATTTGACCACTTTTGAAAACTTTCATTTTTGACCGAAAATCGCCTAAGTCCCCACCCCACCCCACCACAGCACTCTACAGCCACTTTGAGCATGCAGTTCTATGACAAAAGTTGCTCAGCTCGCTTAGGGCTTTCATTTGGTACCAAATTTGACCACTTTTGAAAACTTTCATTTTTGACCGAAAATCGCCTAAGTCCCCACCCCACCCCACCACAGCACTCTACAGCCACTTTGAGCATGCAGTTCTATGACAAAAGTTGCTCAGCTCGCTTAGGGCTTTCATTTGATACCAAATTTGACCACTTTTGAAAACTTTCATTTTTGACCGAAAATCGCCTAAGTCCCCACTCCACCCCACCACAGCACTCTACAGCCACTTTGAGCATGCAGTTCTATGACAAAAGTTGCTCGGCTCGCTTAGGGCTTTCATTTGGTACCAAATTTAACCACTTTTGAAAAATTTTATTTTCGACCACTTGACCCCCCACCCGACTGACCCTTCAAACGGCAAAGTGGAACCAGCCCAGCAAAATAGGTACGTCGGACGGCAAAACGGATACCGGGAATGTGATGGGCACACCAGAAAACCCCTATAAACAAAGTTTTGAGAGGCCAGGTAGAGCCTACTATGGACCTCCAGGAAGCGGTTTCCGACTTGACCCTCCCGACGGCAAAGTGGAACCAGCCCAGCAAGATGGGTGGGTCTGACGGTAAAACTGACTGCGGGAATCGATTCTCCGTGCCAGAAAACCATTGTATGGAAGATTTGAGCGTTCAAAGTTAAATATAGATAGCGAGAAATTTCGATTTTTCATTTTCGAATTTTCGCCATCTTTGACGGGCCACTGTGGTCGCTAGGGAAGTGATAGAGAAACGCAACCTGGACCGTTAGTTAGTTCAATATATGTAATTTCTGAATATAAAAAGAAATCAGCTCCAGCTTGTAACGTTCGACCTGAGCGACGACCACAAAAATGGTCACTTTTTGCTATGAGCCGACTTTGCGGCGCCACTGCGGCGCTGTGGCGCAGTTGCGGCGCAAAAAAAGTTGTGATTCTTAAATTCTTTAGAGGGTACTACTAGACCCCATAGCCCTTTAGGTTGGCCCACCGCTGCAGATCACGTGAAAGCGGCGAACATTATGTACAATACAACCATCAAATAGGAGAAACCGGAAAAAAAACATCGCCGCCATAACCGGTCCGGGGCGCAACTTTTTAACGGTAAGTGATACGGGGCTGAAACTTCACAGACATACTAAACTCGATGTGCTCTACAATTTGCGCATGAAATCTGCGCAGGATCTGCGCAGGATTTTGCGCAGCTTCTGCGCAGCTTATTTTACACTGTCTCCAGCCACTTTTCACACATATTATAGGGGTCGCTGCCGCGACCCCTATGATATATATATATATATATATATATATATATATGTATATATATATATATATATATATATATATATATATATATAGGTATGGGAAAGAAACAGCGAGGGATGCACCGAGGCCTAGCCCCGGTCCCGGAGGTTAGGATCCGGGACCTGAACTCATCGAAATTATTCAGCAGTTTTTACTGATTTTTTAGTATGGCAACTTTTCATGCCAAAAATGAATAACAACAAGAAGATAACCGTTTGAATATACCAAAACTATATAATTAATTATACACATTAATAAAGCTATTGTACCCGGTTTACGTGACAAGTTAAAATTTATAGAAACTGGACTACTCTCAGCCTTTAAGGCCCCGGTAGTGGGGTAGTAACGGCCCCTAGAAACAACTTCGAAATAGTTAGAGCAGTTGTCTCCAGAAATTGTGGGTAGCCCCCCCCCCCCAGAATTAATTTCTTTTCCTGACAAATTCCACTGTTGAAAAACCGTTTGCGCCATCGGCGCGAAACTAACTAGTATAATTTCCCATCATAAATAGGTGTTTGGCATCCCAAAATGAGTACCAAAACCCTTCGTGAAGAAGTCTCCCCGATGTCACAAATTAAAAAATTTCTCAGCTCACCCTGGGAGACTCCCCGGCAAAGTTTGACATCCCCCCGAAATCGAACAAATTATTCTTTCTTAAAACCGAGCAAATCACACCGTGTTAGTGAGTGACTATCGCTTATTGCAAAAACATGAATTATACACGTACCCTTGCGTTCGTACTAAAATTGCAATTCATAGTTTATGACAAATTATAATTATTGATTATAAATTATAATTAAAATATTACTAATTATTATAGTAATTAATTATAATGATGACACTCAAACATTTTCAATAAAAACGCCAATTTTGGATCCCAAAGATACTCAAAAATTAGTGTACGTCGAGCATATTCGGTCCATTTTACAGTAAGCTCGCTCGCCTGACCAATTGAAAAGCTGAGAACCAAAGCATAGAATCAACAAAAGTTTAACATCAACTTACTTTTAAAGCTGCTCTGACTGGTGACAGATGCATTGCTTAATGCAAAGATTGCGAATAATGTGGAAATTTTAGAATTATAAATAAAGCATTAGACAACAGGAAAACGATGAAGTAATTATACTAAATAGGAAATCTGCGAAATCGTCAGGATCTGAAATACAAAAATAAAATACTAATACTAATACTAATACTAATACTAATACTAATACTAATACTAATATATACGTACACGATGCGCTGGACTTTACATTTAATTCAAATTAATTAAATTTCTATATATAAACTTAATTAATATGTCGACTGTATAAATGACGAAAAAGCAAAACACTTAAACAAGTTTAAACTGCTTTCATAAAATTTAAATCCTAATTGTCAGCATACTGCATACGTACATTCTAAGGTTTAATGAAACTGATGGCAAGAGCTAAAAGTATATAGTTGTTATAAAGTAACGAATTGAAGTGACGTTCTGTCAAAAAATAGTTGAAAACAGAAGTTACAAAACCATTAATATAACATTAATATAACCAACATAACATTAACAAAACTAAATTGCAAGAAATAAAATGTACATAAATTTACATACATTTGCATAAACATGACTAAAACATACAAATACGTAATTATATCACAGCATCAAGAAATTGAGCATTTTACCAAGAAAAGGTACATAAAATTTTTGAGTTATTTTTGCGGTCTTACACCAATAAACGAAAAAGCTTTTGGAAATATTGATGATTGCAATTGAACACCAACCACAAAAAGATTCTCCCCCACAGCATTAGCCAGATTACAATAAAAGGAACGCTTCCTATGATTTAAATTCCATTTACATGAATTTACATGAATCAATGCCTATATACATGCAAAGTTCGTCACACATTTTTGCAAGCTTGCAATTTTTGGCAACAAAAGCAACGCTTCAACAACAGTCTATGATTTCCTAGAAAGGGTGGGGGTTGAGAGAAACTAAACTCGCTTCCCTCCCCCCCACTCCCCAGACTTGGGTTGCATCTATCAAGAAGCCTAAAAGGATTAGTTCTTCCCCTAACAATTCGACATTTCCTGAAAAATAGGGTTGTGACTGTAAAATTTTAGCAGTTTTCCCAGATTCAGGTTATCTTTAGCAATTTTAGCAAATCTTAAGCGTAAATCATGGTTAAGAATTGTTCAGCGAGGTCCGCGACCAAAAATAGCTAATTTTTTGAAAATGTTTTAATTCAACAGATCCTCCCAAACATTTTGAGCAAAACATTTCACCAACCTCCCCACAAATCGGTGCAGAGTTGAATCCGTGTCTAAATTTTCAGACCCCCAGCCGAGACCCGGATTCCGGGTAATAGTATATATAATCTATCCGTTATTTGCAGTTTGCTCTAAACTAGCATTATTACTACCCGTTTTCGGTGCTACACCAGAAAAATGTAGATCTAGCAATAGTACAATTACGTACTTCCGTTAATGCACAGTGCACTTCAGTTTGGATACGAACTCCTTCTATGTAGCTTCTATGCAACTGTGGTCTCAGTAAATGTTGGCAAAGCACCCGGAGCTTTAATCCGGAAGTCACGTTTTGAATCCCAGTCGATGCCCGAATATTTCGGATCACTGGAGCAGGAGTGACCATTACAAATTCCTTTATGTAATTATTATACGTACAAAAGCTCTTGTAAAAAATAAAGTTTAAGTCTTATATAAAATTTCTACAGGACATCGTTGGTAGTTTTTGCCGGATATACTTTGGCATATAGAATGAATTATAAGTTTGACTTGTATCAATAAGAATGAAACCTGTAGTTTTCACTGGTTTACCGGTTTACTCTACAGGTTATATATTTCTTGATACGCTGGTAACGCAAACTGAGTATATATAAGGGCGACAGTGATCATAATTTTTGAAGACTGAAATTTTTTGAATGTTTTAAAATTTTCAGTCTTTCAACACCAGTGGAAGATTTTTTGTAACGGCCGCTCTGCTGCCGAAACTATGTAGAAACCTAATTCTCCCCCCACACCTACCCCCACCCTTTTCCACTAACAAGTTGCTCCAGAGAAAACTAGATGTTTTGTCTTGTAAAAATTACAGGTTTGGTATCTGATTTAGGAATGTCGAAAAAGTCGAACAAAACTACAAGTTGGTTTCTTTACTGTTTTCTGCCTACAGGAAACTCCTGTGATTTTTACTATTCGAAAGGCCGGTAAAAATACAAAGTTACTTTTGTAGAAAAGGCAAGATGGTTCGCTAGTGACTGAACCCATACATAGGTTCACATTTGTAGAAAACTACAAGAATTCCTGTAATTAACTTCTACAGGCGTAATTTAAGAGTGAAGACTGTAAGGCACACAATGTCAGAAAGCATTAGCTTTTCGATGTTCGGCTTTTACTTTAATAAAGAAGGGAATTAACTCAATTTTTAAGTCAGTATTAGATTATCTAAACCGTTCTAAAAGTTTTAATGTAAAATGTGCTTCGATATATCTATGTTATGACTTTTTTCTGAAAAACAATGTTAAATCTAAATAAATTAGGTATTTTTATTATTACTGATTAGTATTTTTATTGAACTCACTGAGCCAAAAAAGGGTTTTGGCGCGACGTGTAAACTTGGAGCCTTTTTTACCTCCAAGATTATTAATTTGACAAATTCAAATACCCTTCCCAGCAATTTTAGTCTGACTATGCTAGTCAGGGTATTTTTAGCGATACAGGGGTGGGGGCTTCCTTCGGTAATTTTCATAAAGAAATAATGGCAGGCGGGCGTTTGTCATTATTTCTTTATGATTAATGCCCTGTATCCTTCGTGGATCCGCCTGCTGGCCAGCGTTTACTTCATTTTCTTGACGTTTTTCGGTAATTTTCAGAGAGAGGTGAGGAGAACATAAAATTAATATTTTTGGCGTATGTTTCATGGCAAAACGCAAAAAATTCTCAAACATATCATATTTAGACTAAAAATATATAGATATTTTTATGAACAAAATCTCCGGGCGAAACCGGAAAATTTTTAATACGTGTTGTTTGTCGCCGCTTTTGCTGAAAAGTTGCAAATACGGGTTCTCTGGACCGCTGAACACATCTGAAGTCCGTTTTTCGATTCAGCTTTTTGTGGGCTTGATATAAGCTAAAGATGTAAGCTTATGCTGAGCTAACAAAAAGCTGAATCGAAAAACGGGCTTCAGATTCGTGTTCAGCGACCCAGAAAACCCTTTATTGCAACTTTTGCAACCTTGCAGCTAAATCGGCGACAAAAAATTTACTGTTTCCCTTTCGAATAAAAACATATCTCGCGAAAACGAAAAATTTTGCGATATTTGAACTCAGCGTGGTCAAAAACATCATTATACAAAATTTCAGCTAAATTGGTCAAGTTTTAAGAATTTTGAGTGGTGGAGGGAGATAATCTGGAAAAGACCCTAAAATTCCAGATCAGGTAATGCTAATGATTCTTTACTTCTGTTTTAATCAATATTAGCTAATTGTTACTCGAATATTGACCCACGTTGACCCAATATTACATGGCTATTTCGTTAAACTAAAATATTAAATCTGGAGTTTACTCCTTAAGATATAGTATAGATAGAGATCTATACTTTTATACAGTATTAAATTGAAATTAAATTAAACAGTGAAATTAAAAAATTAGCTCTTCTGTCGCTGATTTGCAAAGGGAAAGTTTTTACATCCGGGTACCCGGATCCGGGTTCGGGTCCGGTCAAACTTAGCAAACTTAGCTCTAAGGTGGAGAGCACGCTGGACGTTTTCTATAATCATAATTTTGTTAGGTCCCTGAATACAACAATGTTCTCGTTGTTCACAGCAAATCTTTTCCTGTAAGAAAAGCATAAAATATCTTTCTGAACTCGATGACTTTCTGGAGTATATACCCTTTTTTCGCTTTTTTTACACGTCTAGACAATTCTCCGCCTTTTTGTCAACTTTTGGCAGCAGCAGCCGTCAGGTGGTAAGGAAAGTAAAAATTGGTCGGTACTACCGAAGCCGGAAAAATTTTTGAAAATTTTGGGTAAAAATGGTAAAATTTGGCAATTTTTGGGGTTATGGGGGGGGAGGTCGGGATTTATGGGGGGCTTTTCATGGGGGGGGGGCTCCTCGAATGGGGGGGGGAGGTCGCCGAATGGGGGCGCCCCCCCCACCCCCCCCCACTCGGGAGAAGCCAGGGTCGGGGGATCGAACCTCGGCCCTTCCGATCTGCAGTCAGACGTTCTGCCAGGGGACCATCAGTTGAACTTTCGCATGAGGAGGCTTGTCAAAAATGTTAGGGAAAAATTAGAAAAGTTAGAATTTACAATGCAAAAATGTCTGAAAATAGTTTTTAATCTTTTCACTGATGCATAGTTTCCATTTGCATTCAACGGAGTCGCAGAGTAGTAGGGTTGGTTTTTTCCGGAAAAAAAGTCGAGCGGAAAAAAAGTACTTTTTTCCGGTTTTTTCCGGTTTTTTTCCGACTTTTTTTCCGCTGTCCTAATAATGTCAGAGCGTCTCAAAATTTGTTTCTATAACATTTGTAGCCTGTCTTAACGAATATTTCGACATGTAAGCGCCATTTGAACACTTTTATTAGCTTTTCATCTTATCTAAACTAAGCAATTGTGAAAAATTTTGTCCAAACGAAGTCTCAACCGACTATGGGAGCAATTCCCAGTTACCTTAGCTTTTGAGAGCAGTGAGAACTTTCAAATAATTTTTCCGTGTGTATATATAACTTTTTATTCTTTCACAACTTTGGATTTTACATGTAAGTACTAAGTATAAAGTTCGTTTGCTACAGCTTCCATTGACAAAAGATGTGCCATCAGACATGTTTTGTCCTTGCGGGCAAAAGCAAGCAGAGCTTCAGTGTTGAAGCAACAAAGAACAGTGGGCTGTTGTAATTATACAAGAGCATAACGGTTGACTGAAATGTTTAAATTGACCAGTTAATTTCAAAAATATATACGTAATGAGTTTCCCGTTGAACTGACAATAATATGCGTATACGTCATATGTAAAGCGAAGCAGTTTATGAAAAATTAAGGCAACTTCAAATTTCGGGCTTCAAAGTAAGGGCTAACTCAAAACAAAGCTACCAACCTGGAAAAAATGAACAAAATTTGAGAAAAATCACTAAAATTTTTAATTTGAACACTTCTAAAACCTCCCAGAATGATTAAATTTTTCCGACTTTTTTCCGTTTTTTTCCGACCCTCCGGAAAAAAAAGAAAAAAACGGAAAAAACCCTTTTTTCAGGGACTTTTTTCCGATGCCCAACCCTAGAGTAGTAGTCAAAGTTCCGCCATATGACCTCAAATTATTAACGAATTTGTGGCACAAGAACGTGTAATTTATAATTTATTTATCTATTTAGTTTATAATTTGACTTTTGCAGATAAATATCAATGACACGGTATGGATCCCTCTTAGGATGAATTGTCACCTTAATTTTTGGGCATAAAATTAACAAAAGCCCGATTCCCGGCTTCAAAGAAGGGTCTGCCCGTAAAAATTCAAAAATGTTAAGGGGGTTACTCCAAAGTTAGCAGCAATCTTTAAAGGGTTATGCCAAAAAATTAGAAATTTTAAAAGAATTTTAGCCATAAAATTGCTGTTTTTAACGTTTTTTGCCAAAAATTAGCGATTTTAAACGATTTTTAGAAAATTATGTAAGATTTACAAGCTATATATTTAAGAAATTTAAACAGTAAAACGTGGAAAGTCGCATGACTCTTGGCACGATATATAACAATAAGTTTACGGTCAGAAAATTTTCTTGCAGGCAACGGTAGCGGACACAACTATTGTAGTCGCGATCGAGAAAAAGAAAAGCATGGACTGCGTAACAGAAATATATTTTCATAACTGACTTATGTAGGTGTTTTGACACATCCTGCCGTTATATTTCCGATTGCTGTGAACGCTGGGAACACCTAACATATGCAACAGACGCTCTTGTCTTGCTTTGCGGAACCAAGGGAATTGGGAACAATAAGCTAAATTAAACTTAAATTAAATTAAATTTAAGATAAATTAAAATACGAGAAAGCTCGATCATTGTCGAAGCAAATCGTGATTTTCTCACCTTAAACTGACCGGCAGTTGGGCGCAGTGCTTACGAGCAAACCTGCACAAACGTCCGCTTTCTAAACTCTTTGAAAATGTGTAAAAACACGAAATTTGTATTAAAAATGCAAAATTTCGGAAAACTGAAATTTTGAACGATCCCTTAATTGAGTCTTCATCTGTAAATAATGGGGAAATGTTCGATGCTGAATTCTACTCTCTACACTGTCCAGAAAACGGTTCTCTGGTTAAGGGTTAATGGCTCCCGGATTCCTGCATGCAAGTTTTCAGCAAAATCACGGACAAAAAACATGGTTTCCCCTTGGTTCCAACTTACCAACTTAAATTTTAAAATTAATTAATTATTTTTTGCATTTTTGAAATCAGCATGTCCGAACACCTACCCCCACCAAATTTCAACTCAATCCGTCAAATTTTGCTTCTCCGGAGCAGTGGGGGATAATGGGAAAGACCCCAAAATTGTGTTCCTTACGAACCGAATGAAGTCGAAATGCGCGAAATCGAAACATTTTGCGATATTTGCACTCAGCGTAGTCTAAACCACAGCCCTGGCATTTTTTTAGTGGAGGGGAGGGGTGGGGGCCCCCACTTTTCTGTTCCCCCCTCCACTTTTCGGAGCCCCCCCCCCACTTTATTGGGGGTCGCCCAAAAGTGTCAAAAAATTAGGTTTTTGAGGTCAAATTTTCAAAAATTTTCTCAATTTTTAGCTAATTTATGGACTTATAAGCTCATTTTAAGCTTAAAAACAGTTATTTTTTCGCGTGTTTACCTTAAAAATGCTAATTCTTCGCTAAAAATTTCGGTATATTTTACCTTTGGCTCGCCCCCCACGCTTTTCGGAAGCCCCCCCCACTTTCAAAACCCTAAAAAATGACAGCAACCCTACCCAATTTTAGCACGGTTGGTCTCGTAAAAATTTCGAGGGGTAGGGAAAATAGTCCGAAACACAAAATTAACCATTTATAATTGCGTAGTGAGTCCACAATTTTTTTAACCAATAACGCAAACAACGTCCTAAAAATTGCTAAAAAGCCCAACTTATCAATCAATCGAGTTTGCCTGTTTAAATTTAAATTTTATAGGTATGTGTACAGTGGATCCTTCTGTAGAATTTGCAGAAAAGTCAAAATCCGTATATATGCATTTTTTATGATAAGAAAAACATTTTATGATTATGACTACCTATTTTATCATTATGATAAGAAATTTTTCCGGGATATTATTTTATCATTGTAACATTTTTTCGGGATCTCGAACAGTTTTTAGTTCCTACAAACTTGTGTGCACGTCATCTACTTCAACGACCAACTTGCAAGAGATCAACACTTTATACGAACTTGGAATGCTCTACTCCAATGCTGCTGATCGGCATTTTGCTGTTAAAATGATATATATACGTATCAGTATGAAAATTAAAGTGCAAAAAACTGAAAAAATGGTGATTTTCGCATAATTTCAAACATTCAGTTTTACCTGACGCAATCTCCAATGTTCTATACCAGAGTTGGAAGTGGATCGCACGCAGGAATTCAGGGAAGTATTATGTAGGGGCGCGATAGCGCCCCTACATAATATGGGTATAAAGGCGTCTGCGCGGCCCCCTGGAGACAGTGTTGGCCTGGTGCCAGCTAATTAGAGGTCCGGGAGGGGTAAAAATGTTACCATCGTAAAGTACTCGAGTAGTACTACAAGTACTACCATACTTTTGGTTAAAATTCCGAACTTCGAAATTTTGCACTAGGCGGGAGTTACCGTGCGTTTGTTTTCTTTTTTCTCGGTTAATAACGCTTTTCGGAAGTGCTTATGTCAGCGCAGTGTTGGAACGATATGGGCATTTTGGTCCTATACTACTATTATATATATGTTGGTAGGCAGGGTCCTCCCATGCAACCTTTTTTTGGTCATTTTGGCACACTGCCAATTTTGGCTCTGTGCCAAGGCCCCAAAGTCGGACTTTCGCTATTTTGGCACTTCGGTTGTGATCGACTTTTTTTCACAGGTTAGCAGCTAGATCGGTTTGGTTTGTTTTATTTGAATATTTCGGACTATGCGCGGAATGTAACGAGGGGGATTTTTTAATTTCGCTCTGTAGCTTTCAGGCGATGGGCCCAAACTTTGCATTTTTTCACCCGTTTTCACGAAAAGTTTCTAAGTCCCACTCTTACTAGAACTGGCCTAAAAGTCACTAAAAATGGCGTTTTTCGGCCTTGGGGTGGTACGCACATATAGTAAATCGGGGTCGCTGAAAACGATGAGCATGCTGCCGATACCGCCCGAAGTGACCACTGGTCAGCATGGCTCCCGTGGTTCCTCGCCCAGGGTCAAAGTAGGGAAAACTCACTATAAACAGCATTTTTCGGCGTTTTGGCTCAGGGCATATATAGTAGCTCGACTACGCTTGTTTCATTGGGCATATTGCCGAAATCGAGGGAAGTGACCAGTGGTCACTACGGTCTATGGCCCTATTGACCAGTGGTCAAACCCCATAAAACAGCGCTTTTCGGTGTGTTGGTTGGGGTATTTATAGTAAATCGACTGCGCTCGTTTCAATGGGCATATTGCCGAAATCGAGGGAAGTGACCAGTGGTCACTACGGTCTATGGCCCTATTGACCACTGGTCAAACCCCCTAAAACGCGGTTTTCGGCCTTCTGGCGGTACCCATATAGTAAATCCGTGTCGCTGAACACGATGTGCATACTGTCGAAGTCTTTGGCGAGGCGAAAAAGTTTTCTCCTTATACCACCACAAACAGAGGTTGCAGCGGCTACAGCTCGGGGCGGAGGTGAAAATTCAGTGGTACTATATATTTATATATATAGTCACTTTTCTTCTCTACCTACGGCACTGTTCAAGCTCCTTGTATCTATTGCCGAATTGCTGGAAAGGGATCCTTTAAAATGACAGCAGGATAAGTAATAAAAATGCTCCTCCGGAGCATGAAAAAGTAATATGGGTGGTGGTGAGGTTGTAAAATCAAGAGAGGACTAGTCTTAAAAATGCCTAATATGGGTGCTAGGTTCAAAAAAAGAAGAGGAATAGGTTGTGGGCGAATTAATATGGGCACAGTTTCGCCGAGCAACCCATATTCGCGGGCTTTCACGCTTCGCCATGGCGATTGTCATACACAATGCCATTACTGTCAGTCAATAATAACAATTCCAGCAGTTAAACAATCGCTGCAAGTTGCTTGCTTATATATACGTAAACTATATAGTAATTTGGTTGTGCTGGACTACGGCAAGCAACTAGAAAGAACCAAGGCTATGAATGTAGCGCTAACGGTTCAAAAGAAATAGAAGATCGTCGGAGAGAGTCCTGAAATTATTGTTGAAATATAGAGTTTTCTTATCAATGGTTAAAATGCACAGTAAATATTATGAGTTTATCAAAAGAAATGTTTGCTTCTACTAAAACTCGTTTATCATAGTTGTATATTATTTACGCACCGTAACTAAAACTGAGCACTGGTATTTATATACAAGTAACAAAAATGCTCCGCACAAAAGAGGATAATATGTGTGTGTTGGCTGTATCGTATATATATATATCCTTTAAATATCCTTTAAATATATAATAAATATAAATAGGTATATATATCCTTTAAATTCCGGTTGAAGAAGCAAAGACAAAAGTTTCATGGGCACGTGACGTTATTTGGCACAGCAAATATTGGTGGATGGTTCCATGTCAAAAATTGCTCAGCTCACTTAGGGCTTTCATTTGATACCAAATTTGACCACTTTTGAAAAATTTTATTTTTGACCGAAAATCGCCTAAGTCCCCACCCCACCCCACCACAGCACTCTACAGCCACTTTGAGCATGCAGTTCTATGACAAAAGTTGCTCAGCTCGCTTAGGGCTTTCATTTGGTACCAAATTTGACCACTTTTGAAAACTTTCATTTTTGACCGAAAATCGCCTAAGTCCCCACCCCACCCCACCACAGCACTCTACAGCCACTTTGAGCATGCAGTTCTATGACAAAAGTTGCTCAGCTCGCTTAGGGCTTTCATTTTGTACCAAATTTGACCACTTTTGAAAAATTTTATTTTCGACCACTTGACCCCCCACCCGACTGACCCTTCAAACGGCAAAGTGGAACCAGCCCAGCAAAATAGGTACGTCGGACGGCAAAACGGATACCGGGAATGAGCTGGGCACACCAGAAAACCCTTATAGACAAAGTTTTGAGAGGCCAGGTAGAGCCTACTATGGACCTCCAGGAAGCGGTTTCCGACATGACCCTCCAGACGGCAAAGTGGAAGCAGCACAGCAAGATGGATGAGTCCTACGGCAAAAAGGACACCGGGAATGAGCTGGGCGCACCAGAAAACCCCTATAGACAAAGTTTTGAGAGGCCAGGTAAAGCCTACTATGGACCTCCAGGAAGCGGTTTCCGACTTGACCCTCCCGACGGCAAAGTGGAACCAGCCCAGCAAGATGGGTGGGTCTGACGGTAAAACTGACTGCGGGAATCGATTCTCCGTGCCAGAAAACCATTGTATGGAAGATTTGAGCGTTCAAAGTTAAATAGATAGCGAGAAATCTCGATTTTTCATTTTTCGAATTTTCGCCATCTTTGACGGGCCACTGTGGTCGCTAGGGAAGTGATAGAGAAACGCAACCTGGACCGTTAGTTAGTTCAATATATGTAATTTCTGAATATAAAAAGAAATCAGCTCCAGCTCGTAACGTTCGACCTGAGCGACGACCACAAAAATGGTCACTTTTCGCTATGAGCCGACTTTGCGGCGCCACTGCGGCGCTGTGGCGCAGCTGCGGCGCAAAAAAAGTTGTGATTCTTAAATTCTTTAGAGGGTACTACTAGACCCCATAGCCCTTTAGGTTGGCCCACCGCTGCAGATCACGTGAAAACGGCGAACATTATGTACAATACAACCATCGAATAGGAGAAACCGGAAAAAAAACATCGCCGCCATAATCGGCCCGGGGCGCAACTTTTTAACGGTAAGTGATACGGGGCTGAAACTTCACAGACATACTAAACTCGATGTGCTCTACAATTTGCGCATGAAATCTGCGCAGGATTTTGCGCAGCTTCTGCGCAGCTTATTTTACACTGTCTCCAGCCACTTTTCACACATATTATAGGGGTCGCTGCCGCGACCCCTATGATATGTAATACGTATGTATATAACTTTTCCGCGAATATGGGTTGATCGGCGAAGCTGTGCCCATATTAATTCGCCCACAACCTAGTCCTCTTCTTTTTTTGAACCTAGCCCCCATATTAGGCATTTTTAAGACTAGTCCTCTCTTGATTTTACAACCTCACTACCACCCATATTACTTTTTCATGCTCCGGAGGAGCATTTTTATTACTTGTATATATATATATATAAATATATATATATAGTATATATAGTATATACTTCGTGCTTACTGCTTACCGTCTGCCTGTAAAGCCGAATTTAAACGAAAACCTTTTTCGTGGTGCGTTTCGAGAAGTAATTAACGTTACGCCAACCCAGCCATATATCTGTTTTCAATCGGTGGGCATACGGATACTAATCTATTGTGGAAAGCTAACAGGAGTTCGTCCGTGTGGGCGAATGCCTTGAAGGACGCCCACCAGGGTTTTTTGGTTTTCGGATTTGCGTCAACCTTGCGTTGCGTCCCGCTAAGAAGCGTTTGAGTTGCGTCCGGATAAGAAACTTTGCGTCCAGACGGGCCACATCTGGCGGGGACGCAAAAAACGCTGACGCCCACCCCTTCCACGGATGCAGTCATCACTTGAGGTAACACTCCCTCCCGAGTCTACGGTTGTGCATCCGGGAATGAACGAAACGAATCCCTGAAGCAAAAGGATGAGTTTCTACAGGGGCCTTTGTAACTGTTTTAACTCGCTTTATCTCCACTCAAGCTGGACGTTCCCTCTTTTAACTCTTTCATGAAAAGGATCGAGTTAATTACTCTACTCTACCCTTTCTTGAAATGGCCCCACCCCAGGTCAGCCAATACCCATCTATGTATGTACCTCTACCAGAACGTAGTATATACCGCATATAATGAACGACTAAACAATCTTGGGGCCTTTTTAAGAAAGGATAGAGTGGAGTTATCTATCTATCGGTCTATCTATCTATATTTTGTCAACCAACCGACAGGTCCTACCAGTATTAACAGCTGAGAGGCATAAGATACGCAGTGTAACTCACATAGCTCAGCTCCATAAGATTAAACGTATAATTATAGTTGACAGTGATCAGGCTGGGCCATATATAATGTGGCTATTAATATATACCTGACCAACATAAATACATACTACAACATATTCAAAGCTTATGAAATTATGCTTCCGATGCGACTTTTGCATTCAGAAATGAAGTTTGTGGTAACGACGTCCGCAGGCAGATCATTCCAGTATTTAACTACTCTTTCACTAAAAAAATATTCGCACATCCAACCTTGCATGAGATAGGTAGGATCTCTTTAACTTTATCCCCTCCCCCAACAAAAGTTGGTCAACTTCAAAGGCTTATTGCAAGAGGTCAACAAAAGTTAGAGCATGATTTATAAATCGTTGGAATGCTCGAGATGTGCTCTATTTAATGGTGTAAAGTAGATTGCTGTAGCTTGCTGCTATAAAAAGTTAAGCTTAATAAACTATCAAAGTTATCGCTTTTTGCAATTGTTGGTATGTAGTCTTTTAAGCTTAACTTTTTTGACCTCTTCCAATAAGCCTTTGAAGTTGACCAACTTTGGTTGGCGGGGGGATAAAGTTAGAGATCCGATCGGTATAATTTGTATATATATATATATATATATATATATATATAGGTATTTATATATATATTAGTGTGACCACGTGTACCTTCATAATT
The DNA here is from genome assembly GCA_030248195.1 of Trissonchulus latispiculum. NCBI lineage: Eukaryota > Metazoa > Nematoda > Enoplea > Enoplida > Ironidae > Trissonchulus > Trissonchulus latispiculum. The sequence continues at coordinate 37,703 of JASAND010013224.1, forward strand.
CGCCAAGTCGAAAAATGCATTACGGTCAAGACTAGTTCGTTCGTGGCTAATTAATTACTAAAGAGTTAAAATTATAACTCTATCCTTTTCATGAAAGAGTTAAGAGAAGGAATATCATGCTTGAGTGAAGTTAAAACGAGTTTTACAGTTAATTTAAACTCTACTCTACCCTTTCTTGAAAAGGCCCCCTCTGAACAAAAACAGGGCACCCAAGCTAATTTTAATTTTACTTTACACAACTAAAAATTTGGTCAAACTTTGGGCATTAATGACATGATTACTTTGGATATTAATGACATGATTACGATTCGTGAGCGAACTCCTAAATTAATAGTTACGATACTACAAGTTTAGATAAATGTAGCATTGCCAAGAAATGCTCCTTTTAAAATAATCCGGATTTAATAGGAAGTAATGCTGGAAGCAATGGCTTAAATCTTAATCAAACCAAGTTAGGATATAATCATTACTGTACCTATACGATTACAGTCTAATCCAGCACATGTCAATCAATTCTGATTAAAACACAAGCAAGTCTTTGATTCGACAAATTTAAACCTCCGTGTTTAGTCCTCGTACGCAGGAGTGTAACTAGGATTGGGAAATTTAGCACACACGGTAAACTTTCCCTTTCAGCAATGTATAAACTGCCATTTTGCACAAATTTGTCACTTAACTTTAACCCATAATTTTAAGTACCCACCCTAGTTTCTATAGGACAGTTTGTCATCATGATATAGTCCTATAGGAGGTCCAGCACTAACTAAAGGACAATTCGAAGTCGGACAGGACATTACGTCAGAGATTTTGTGCTTAAATCTTGTCCCCTGTTGCTGAAAGTTTGCCCACCCGTAGGAACAATTCCTTGGAATGGAACGAGTATACTGTACCTACCTACTCAGCGGATGTGAAAACCTGTCAGTGTCAGTAAATGGAATTATCGAATTGGTTTGACACTGATGTCGTCAAAACCTGATCAGCAGTTCACCAGCGGGTCATGAAATTAGCAAGCCACTTCCAAATCTGCCCTTCCTCCATACTTTGAACGATGAATATATAACTTAAAAATAGATAACTCTTACTGTTAAACTTCTTTCGTCGATCACTTGCAATGTCGTTGAAGCTGACTAAGGTTTTAACCTACCCGAATCATGAGAACTTCTCCGATTTTTGGCCAAAACATAAAAAACCCAAAAATCGAAACACTCTTCAATGCAATTAAGCAGTCTGGCTCAAACGAACCGAGACATATATACAGCATAAACGCACAAAACCTTCAAACTTTAACGACTATTGAAGCCATACATTTACTGTCCTATACTTGTCGATTATTGGACCACATTAATGTGAGGTCATCACATCTTTTTTGCATTTATACCTGAATCCAAAGGCAGGCTGAGCTGAATGGGCAGTGGTTTGGTAACATAATTTAAGGACAGAAGATGAGTATGTAAATGTTAATTTGACATGCACGGCGATCGTGCTGCCAGAAAAACAATCACAGGAGCCATTTGGCGCCATTGATCAGACGAATGCCAGAGAAGAAATAGTTTATGAGGATCTCCATTTGATGCGGTTGGTTTCGTGACTATCCTGATTTCACCAGTCTGGGAGAGAGAATTCCATTATCTCACACAGCGACAGTACACGCCAGGGTTCCACAGGATCAGTGCAGGAATTTGTCCAATCCCAAGTGTCATAAAGTTGTCCCTAACTCAACTCAACACTGATGTTAATCCAAGTATGCTGATGCTGTACATATAGTGCCATTCTGCCAATAACATAATAACTCTTTGTTATCAGAGCAAGCACTGTGCTTTGTACGCTATTATATATATATATATATATATATATATATATATATATATATATATATATATATATATATATATATATATATATATATATAGGCAAACCTTTTGAGCTGGGCTTGTTCTCTGGCCTACTTCTTGGGGGGGGGGGGCTCTTTTTCACCTTAAATAGGCGAAACTACTACAAAAACTTTCTAAAAATACGCTAAAATTTGGGCAATTTAAAATAAAGTTAGTTTTGTGTGCAAAAATAATATCGGGTTTTAAAAAGGTTTAGAAAAAAGGCAAAAATTGAGTAAAGTCTCCGAAGACGAAAAGCTTTTCAAAATTTGGACTATATACTGGTATTTTCAGGGAAAAGTTCGGTTCCCTACCCGCTCAGTGCCGCCCAGTAAGTCGCGAAGACATGGCCCGAACTGAGCCCTGTCGGCCCGATCAGGCCTGACTAAGCCAGAATAAGGATCCCGCACGGGTAACGGTAAGGATAATAAAGGTAGCACAATATCGCAAAGCACACAGTTTTGCTGGGGTAACAGAGCCTATGCTTAGTGCCATAATGTTAGCTGTCGCTTACACTAATGCTTGAAATCCTAGTACTGGTCTAAGTACATATCAAGCTTACGTTTTGCTCTTCCATTGTCATTCTAAAGATGTTAATTACAATTATACAGTTTTTCTAATAAATTTAACACCCTCATATTACGTAACTAGCAGCGTTTATAGCCAACTTAAAACTCAACTGTCAGTACATATAAGTAATTTTACAAGCGAATATTTTAACCAAAATTAAGTCAAATTAGAATAAATTTGCCAGGCCTAAACCAAACGGAAAATGAATCAGCTAAAATAGTACAAATATGACTTAAACAGTTTATGATAAATTGAAAAGCATATAGGAACAGAGACAGGAAATACAATAGAAACAAGTGGGTATATATATAACACGCATACAGTTTACAAATATATTCTATCTATTCTAATCTAAATCTAACAGTTTACTTTATTATGTAATCCTTTTTATTTGGACAAAATAAACAAACGAACGAACAAACAAACACATCTATATATATAGATGAAAAAAATTAACATTAAACTATCCACGGTCTCCATTTATTAATGAAGAAACTAAAGTATACACGGCGTTGCATTTGCATATAATAATAACTTAAACTCGACTAAAAGATCCCGATAGCACAAAATTACCCATAAAATTACCAAACTGCATCATTTTCAATTCTACGTTTTCAAATATTTTCCGGCTTCGTCAGATTACTGACAGACTTTTCTCTATTTTAGCCAATAAAACACTTTAATTCAGCCATTTTTGACAGTTTTCGTTAGGTACATCTATATGGTACAAACTGAAATTGAAACATTTGAATTTTACAAAACTGCCTAAAATTTGGGGATCCCACACAATGGTAATAGGGGTTTGAGCCAAGCTCATAAACATCCCCCAGCTTCCAGTGTAATACAGAACACTACAGTACAATGAGATGGAGATATTTTATTGTAGCAACTTTTCCACCAAAAATACAAAAATCGCTACAACCCCACCTCCTAATCGCAGCAAAACTGCATCTGCTCTTGGTAATGGAGTCCAAATTATTATGATAAATCAAAAATGAGCCAAATTAAAAAACAGGAGCCGGTAGGTCCCAAACTACTTTATGAATGAAAAATACGTAGTCATACTTAGACTATCCTCATAGAAATGGAGGGAAGGGGGGGGGGAGTGCAAACTTCAAACCCGAAAACGTTATATATAGTTCAATCACAATACATGAAAAACATCTGAATATAATCGAGAGTATGCAAATGGACCAAAGACACAGTATGCAAGATTTCAAGAAAACCACAAATAAATGAACAGCAATATATACGATGACAATGGAGGCAAAAATCAAATTATATTAACGCTATAGCATATTACGTATATAGGTTAGGTATATAGCAGATGTTATGCAAATTATATACACTACATAATAATATTGGAAAGGTGTGCAAAACATACACATAGTCTTTTACTCATAAACAATTATAGTACGACAAATCAAACAACGGGTGAATTCAAACAAACATACATATCGTAATCTTGAACAATAACGCACCGACCAAAACCGCAAAAAGAAAACCACCAGAAAGCAAAAGAAAAAACGCACAAAACAAAACACAACACAGAACAACAGAAACCATTCAATCACACAAAAAAGCCCTAAAAGAAACAAATAGAATTTAAGGATAAGAGAAGATAGATATTCTCAAAAATACCTGCCACTGCCTCCTCCTCCTCCAGAATTTGAGTAACGCTGTGACGAGCCAGGGCGCCTGGTGCCAGGGGTCGGGCCTGAGGAGCTGGTCAGCGTAGGAATGGGTGCCCCGCGCCCCCCGCTGCGCGGCGGCGCCCCAACAAATCTAGGGGGCAGCCAGGGCGGGGGCACGGCATAGGCCGACATCGGTGGTTCCGTTCCAGGAGGTGGGGGGCAGCCCCCTGCAAAATCATGGGGGGCAGCAACCATAGGCGGACCCATTGGTGCTGGGAGTGGCTTGGGCGATCTTTCAGGGTTCAACTGTTCATACATGGTACTGGCACTATCACCCCCGCCGGCGGCATTTCGGCGCCCACCGGGCCCCCCAGATTTTCGCCGGCCGCCCCGGGAAACCGGCAGGGCCGACCCGGCACCGGGCGGATCCGGAATATGGCCAGCTCCGGCTGCAGAGGATACAACAGAAGGCCATCGATTAATGGCGGGGCCTGGAGGTTGCGGGGGTAGGGGACCCGGAAACGAACTGGTCCTCGCCCTTCGTTCCGGGGCAAACCCGCCGCCAGACCCGTCGATTGGATCCTGGCGGGCCGGTGAGCCATACCGATCCAGCATCTCAGCACTTCCTCCGCCAGCAGCGTATAGAGGTCCGGTACCCGTACCGCCAGAAAACGGATTAGAGGAAGAGTGAAAGCCAGCAGAATCAGTGCCAGGATAGTCGTTGGAAAAACCACCAGGGTGCGGGGGCGGTGGTATGGGGTCACCCATAGGCGGGCCCCGTGTGGGCGCCGCTGACAACGGCAGAAGACCAGAGTCGCGAGCTGCTCGGCGTAGCGGTGTCACAGTCGACGAAGGCTGGGCATCGTTCAAGGTCGAGGTGGAATGATTGAGAAAGTCTTGAACCAGGGGCTGCAGACTGGCACTAACTCGATCCATCCCAGTGCTGCTGCTGGTGGGTGGAGGCGGGGAGGGGGGCTGATTGGACGGTCGGGAGCCCCGGGTCGGAGTACGAGACTGTTGTTGTTGTTGTTGTTGACCAAACAGGCTGGCCATTTGGTCAACAGCTTTGGCCAGTAGGCCAGAGCTTTCCAGCTGCTGTTGGGAGGCCGAAGATGGATCATTTCGTTCCGGCCGGTCCGGCAGCTTGCTGCCGGCAGATTTGCCCGGACCGGACCCTGGACCGGAACCGGATCCGGACGGTTTGTTGATCTCCTCAGCCACAGCCGTCAACAGTAGAGCGTTCAGTTTTTCCCGCTGCTCCCGGTCTAGGGACATCAGCAACTGATTGGCCAGCTTGATCTTTTCCTGATCCCCACGCGGTGGCGGGGGACCCCCACCGGGGGGAGCCGGGCTACCGGACCCCCCACGGGACGGTGCCCCAGGACCCCCGGAAAATTCCAGCGGGGCTACAGACGACGGGGAGCCACGACGACTGTTCTGATTGGTTGGATCTTCAGGGGCAGGTCGTTTCAGAGGGGGCAAACCGCCCCCACCCCCACCACTGTTACTGTTACTGTTGTTGTTGGAGGGGGCTGGGGCATAGCTGGGCCCGCCTTCCGGGGGTACAGGCTCCCCCCGCTGGATACGACGTTTACGTTCCTGTTTGCACCACATCTCGTGACAGTCCTGGTTTTCAGGCAGCCTGAAACAAGACACAAAGAAGATAAGAAAAACGATTGAAGTACATACTCAAAGTTATGAACTATAAATCATCAGAGAGCCAGTTCAAGTCGGCTCAAAAACAAAGCAGGGGGCCTGCATAGAATTTTCTCATCTAAAAACCACCTCTCTCAAAGTCCCCTTTTCGAGTCCCCCCTCCCTCACCTAATGCCAAAAAGAGATGACAAAAATTGCCAAATTTTAAGAATGTTTTGGACAAAAATTTCAAAATATTTTGGTCTAAAATAGTTGTTTGTGGCTGGTGCTGAATCTGAATTTTTGCGTAGCAATCACTTACAGTATTATACGCAAAAAAACAGGTACATTTTACAGCATTTTTGGCATGATGGTAATTATGCAAATGATAATAATGAAAAGAACAAATTGATTAATTTAGTAACATTTAATTTATTAATTCTAATAATTTTTAATTATAATGATCGTTATTTTCCCACAAGTGGGAAGTCTAAGACTTTATTCCACCTAAGGCAAGCCCAGCTTTCTGCAAAGTCTTTGCCTTCTTGCGGGTTCTGGAGGACGACCCTGCCATGCCGAGTCTGAGGAAGGACCGGAAGGACAGCGCGAACTGAATCGCTGTGCTTCCACCCGTATTAGGCTATATCATTGAACAGCACTCTTGGAGTAAATCTCACTTTGGTGCAAAGGCTGTTGGCGGTTGTTTTTGCATTGAAGACTTGTGCTGTGTGCTGCTCCTCGGGCTATGGCAACGCCGAGGCCGACGGAGCATGTTTATTAAAAAGGAGAAGACATCATCCGTCGTGATGTCGACCAGGCTTTGATACTCCTTCTGGCAACTTGGTAGAGTTGTTTTTGACCAACCTTACGGGGCCAGTTTCTGGATAACAGTTGCCCCTTCGGGTGATGATAATCACATTGTGCTGTCTAATACCAAACAACAACAAACAACAAGTCCAACCCACCCCCGAAAAGTAAAAAAACTTAAAAAATAATATCACCTACAAGTTACCACCAACATCAGGATTAAATTTAAATTAATTTAAATTTAGTTTAAATTAAATATTTTATACATTCAATAACGTTGGATATACCTGGGCGGGGGTACATCCGAGGGATCTACGTAGGCTAGCCAAGGCACTTCTAAAGCTTCAGCAGCAGAGCAACGTTTCTTCGGATCCAGTTCCAGCATGCGATCCAACAGATCCAAGGCGGGCCGGGGAAAACTGAAATTTGAAGAGAAAGAGCTAGAAACAGTCAAATGACATCATACAAAGGCTATCAGTATAACATCGCTGGCTTTTTCCGATGGGGAATTTTCCCCCCCCTACCCGAAATCGGTCCACTTTCCACAGAATTGGTTTGTTCCAGCTCAAAATCCCCAGAATTTGGGTTTTGCCCCCCCCCACTCCCCTGTCAACTAAAAGTGCACGGAGCTTTGCTTTGTTGGATTATGTTCGATATTTGAGGGTAAATTTTAGCTCATTATCTTTAACATTTGGACAACGACAAACTAAACAGAGCCGACACTAACAGGCTAAGAGGTAGCAAACATTTCAAGACAAATACAGAGTAATAAGTAATGCTGTGAGCAGGGTAGATACCTTAATGTATGTAGCTCTTTGATGCTACGCCCCCCTCCCAGTAGCATCAAGCATTTTTAATTGTCCACAACCACATAATAAATGTCTACTTATGTATACATACATAGAATGAAAAATCAAAAAACAGGAAAACAGAAAAGCTGCCAGCAGAAAGGAAACAGGAAAAACTAGGAAAAAAGGGGGGGAACTTACTGGGCAAACTGTTCACGCAGCCGCCGGGGATAGTGTTTGCGGGGTTTGAAGGTCGTAAACAGGGGTAGATTGATGACCTCAGGCCAGTTGGCCGGACAGGGCGTGCCGCAGACCTTGGAAATCACGTCCAATTGGGCGCCCTCCGTATGGCCCTGAAAGATGGGCTTTCGGGTAAAGAGCTCCGCCAGAATGCATCTAAAATGAAAAAAAACCATAATTTAGCTTTCATTTATTTTAGGAAGATTTTATCTGCCGGGAAGGGTGGGGGGGACGGGGCAGCGGAGTTTGCCACAACAATTACAGGGTCAAGTTTACTTCAAAAACGTTCTTAACTTTTAGTTTAGGACTAACTTTATCTGTTCAGTTTAGGAAATTTTATCTACTGCTGAAAATGAGGTGGAAATTGCCAAAATTGTCAGAAAAATTACAAGGTCAAATTTCCGAAAGCATATATCAAGTAAATTGTTAAGAAGTTTAAGAACGTTATCCGACGAAAGCTCAAAAGAACAGCAATTCTTTGCTTGCTAAATCATAAAAATTTTCATTTACCTAGATTTTTAGCTAAACATTAGGGACATTTATCACACTAAAAATTTACCACACTCTTAAAAAATAGGAAAAAATTAGAAAAGAGAAATTAAGCTACAAATTTAAGTATCACTGAAAACCAACCCAATGCTCCAGACATCAATGGCCGGTCCGTAGCGTTCCTCCCCGAGCAACAGCTCAGGGGGCCGATACCAGAGAGTTATGACTTTGTTGGTATAGGGTCGATCCTGATCCGATATGAAGAGACGGGCCAGGCCAAAATCCGCCAACTTTATCTCAAATCTGCAAAGCAAAACAATAACGATAAAACCAGTGATAAATATTAAAAATTAATAAAAATTGAATAAAATATAAAAATTAGTTAAAAATATCAAAAGTCATAGTACAACCCCCACCCCACCACGCCAAAACAGAGTGACGTGTGTGTCATCTCAAAGTCGAAAGTCAGTGTAGGATGTGGCCAACGTTTTGCCCAAAAAATTTCGCATCAATAAAATTTGTAATTCCATCAATCACGCATAGCAATATTCCGGTACGAACAACCAATAAATAACAGCATTATATTTCGCGAAAACAAGAAAGTAAAATGCTCCTCCGGAGCATGGAAAAGTAATATGGGTGGATGTGGTGAGGTTGCGAAATCTGGTCCAAGGAAGTACCTTGCCGTGGTGGACCGGCAGAACCCATTCCCCCCTGGTCTTTCCGGTGGAAATGGCAACAAATGGCTTCCCACACCCTGGCTCCCAACGGAGGGAGCCCAGACCCCATGCAACGGGTACCCCCCCTGGAATCGGAACCCCCGGGAACAGGCCTCCCGTCCAGCCCGCCCATATCCAGTCGGGTTTTTAGCCAGCGGCCCTGGTAAACCAGCCTACTGGGGCCGCTTACTGCTACTGGCTGGGGACATTGAGCGAAACCCCGGGCCGGGACCAACCTGGCCTTGCTCAGTTTGTGACAGAAACGCTCCTAAAAACTGTGTCATGTGCAATCGGTGCGCCGGATGGGTCCACCTCAGACCCTGTTCTGGCCTCAGGTCGTTCAGAAACTACAACAACAACTGGATCTGTGCCATATGCAGTGCTCCACCCCCGCCTAACACAGCCCTCCAAGGTGCCGCAGGCGGCACCATCCCTGCCAGCCCACCCCCACCGGTCAGCCCCCCTCGCTCTCCACTACGGCCACCCACCTCACCAAGGCCCCGACCAGCCAGGCCTCTACCAAGACCCCGGCCAACCAGGCCACCCGGGCCTCCTCTCCCTAACGCCCCCACAATCAGGCCCCCCAAACCGCTAGTGTCAACCGGCACGAATGGACGCCCACTTCGAATCCTCCAATGGAACGCTGGCGGCCCGGCCAGCAAACTGCATTGGATCCGGCACAAACTGGAAGAGGAACAGTTCGACGTAGCGGTTATCCAGGAAACCCACCTAAAGCCCAATCAAGCCATCCCCAAATTCACGGGGTACGCCTCAGAACATCAGGCCCGCAGGACGGGCCGGGGTGCAGGTCCCGTCAAAGGAGGAGGGATGTTGACCCTAATCCGTGAAGAAATCCCCTACTCCCTCCTTCAAACCCCGGTGCTGGCGCCAAATGACACAACGTCGGATGCCCTCGCAATCCGCCTACACCTGGGCTCACGGGATTTGCTGGTGGTCAACCTCTATGTACCTCCCATACAACGAAAGCTGGCCGAAAACAGAGTCCAAAACTTTGACCCGTTCTTCCTTCCTTCTGGCCCGAATGTCCTGGTCTGTGGCGACATGAACGGCCACGCTGATCTCTGGGAACCCGGAAGAGCAGATTCGGATGAAATGGGAGACCAAATCACTGACTGGCTGCTGAGAGCCGATATGAGAGTCCTGAACGATGGTACTCTCACCAGACCAGCAGTGACCCTCCAGGAGAGCGGAACAGCTCCTGATCTCACTGTCTGCCACTCCTCCAAATCTGATCTCTTCAGCTGGGTGGCAGAGGAATCCACCCTGTCTGACCACCTCCCCATCCGAATCTCCTACGAGTCCTGCTTCCACGCCACTGGCCCGCGCCGCAAGGCGCGCTGGGCCTTCCGGAAGGCCGACTGGGCCACCTACAGGCAACTGATACACGACCGCCTACAACACTGCCGCAGCCCAGAGGAAGTCGGCGCCCACCGTGCTGCCAAAATCCTACAAGAGGCCATTCTCAAGGCAGCGGCGAAATCCATCCCAAAGGGCCGTCGGAAAAAAATCTGTACTGTGGTGGTCAGTGGAAGCGGATGATGCAATCAGAAAATGCCGGCTGGCATTTCGCCGGGCCAAGGAAGACCCGGCTCAGCGCCCGGCCTGGATCGAAGCGAAGAGGGAAGCAAGAACGATAATCCAGAGACTGAAGACTGAGGCATGGCAAAGCTATGCGTCCTCCCTGACTGTCAGAACCGACCCTGGGAAGGTCTGGAAGGTCATACATGTCATAGACGGACACCGTGCCCCGATGAAGAGGTCAACAATCCGTCGCGGTGGCCGAGAGCTGGTCACTGACTTCCAGAAAGCCAATGCCTTCGTCTCGGAGTATGCCCGCATCAGCTATGTGAAACCAACCAGTGAAACCAAAGACCTCAGAATCCGTAACCATACGAATCTACGGGCACAGTGCAACTGCGCTGACGATGCGGATCCTCACCTCCTGTGCCGGCCTTTCACGGCAACGGAAGTCAGACTAGCAATCAAGGCACTCAGGCGGGGCAAGAGTCCTGGACCGGACTCCATCACGAATGAAATGTTGAGCCAACTTCCACTCTCCGGGATCCAATATCTGCGACAGCTACTCAATGTGTCCTGGCGCACTCAGCAGATCCCTTCCAGCTAGAGACGAGCGACGATCATTCCCATACCGAAAAAGGGAAAACCCATGAACGAAGTCTCCTCTTATCGCCCTGTGAGCCTAACCAGCTGTCTGGCGAAGCTCATGGAAACGGTGGTGAAGAATAGGCTCCAGTTTGCCCTTGAATCATCTGGATCTTTCAGCTCCCTCCAGGCAGGCTTTAGACAACTCAGAGGTACAGAGGACCAGCTGGCCAGAATAATACAGGATATCGCAGACGGTTTCCAGAAGAAGCCCCCAGCCAAAAGAACAGCCCTTGCCTTAATTGATTTCTCACGGGCCTTTGACACCGTGCACACGGATGCTCTCATCAAGAAACTCCTGGAATTCAATCTGCCAGTTTGCTGTATCAAATGGATCAAAGCCTTCCTTACAGACAGACGGGCCCGGGTTTCTTACAACGGAACCCTCAGTAATTGGAAGATCTTCTACCACGGAGTTCCTCAAGGCTCGGTGCTCTCTCCACTCCTCTTCATCATTTTCATCAACGACATCCTGAACGATCTACCTGAGGGAGTGGAGGGAAGCATTTACGCAGATGACCTGGCCATCTGGGCATCCGACCCGGACGTCATCTCTGCTGAGTCCAAGCTTCAGACTGCTCTGGACAGAATTGGCAACTGGGCGAAAAAATGGGGTTTGACAATCAATGCAGGAAAATGCCAGGCCTGCATCTTCACCACCCACAACCGTCAGGCCAGCCACAGACCACAGCTCAGAATCAATGGCCATGACATTCCTTATGATCCTAACCCTACGTTCCTTGGCGTGAAGTTTGACTGGAAGCTCTGTTTCGCCCCGCATGTTACCTCCATCAAGGCCAGGACAGCTGCACGCATCTCCGTTCTCAGCGCCCTGGCAGGACGTACCTGGGGACCTTGTAAGGAAGATCTGAGACTGATCTTCATTTCCTACATCAGATCCCTCATGGAGTATGCTGCTTCGACATGGTACCCTTCTATCTCGTCTACCAGTGCCAACCGCCTGGAAATCATACAAAATCAGGCGGTGAGGAAAATAACCGGGTGCCTGCCTGGAACTCCTGTGGAATATGCCAGAATGGAGGCGAACCTGCTTCCGTTCTCTCTTCGGGCGGAGGAACTAGTGGCCATTGGATACAAGAGGAGTCTCCGCCTCCCTGCGGACAACCCCCGACGTGCAATCAGTGAACGACATATACAACAACGGTTACCATCTCAGGATTCCTGGAGGGAAAAGGGCAGGAAGGCATCAGTCTCTGCTGGACTGGCCAACAGGGCAAGAGAACCTGTCTGCCTCCCAGCACTTGCTCCGAGTATGATCCCGCCCAATATAACCTGCTTTGCCACGCTGGGGGCGATGTCGCCGGGGAGACGGAAGGATGAACTGACTCCAGCTGAGCTCAAGACTGCAGCCCTAGCCTCTCTCAGCACTCTCCCCAGTGCTGACGTCACTCTCTGGACCGATGGCGCCGTGGAAGAATCGAATCAGAAGGGTGGAGCCGGCGTCGTAATATCGGATAATCAAGGAGTCATCATTACCACCATTGAATCACCTGCCGGAAGTATCTGCTCCAGTCTGCGCGCGGAAGAAACTGCTGTCCACAGCGGTCTGGAATGGATTCACGACCGTCTCCTTCATCATGGCCAATCTCTTCCGGAAATCAGAATTTGCACCGACTCCAAGTCTCTGATCCAGAAGATTGAATCCGGCCCATTGAAACCGATGTCGCAGCTGGAAACGGCCATCTGGCACAAGCTCTGTCAGATCTCCCAACTTGGCAGTCACATAACCCTTCACTGGGTACCTAGCCACGTTGAAATCCAGGGAAACGAGGCAGCTGACAGAGTGGCCAAGTCCGCGACTGCCCTGGAACAAGACCAGATTGGAATTGACCTAACTACTGCCAGGGCTACCATCAAACGGTACATAAAGGAAGAATGCCGTAGACTCTGGGCTCAGTATGACACCGAAGATATTTACGACGCCCACCTGCCAGTCGACCCTACACGCGAAGAAAACATGACCCGGAAGGAGCGTTGCGTTCTGTCAC
>JASAND010013225.1:0-27384 GCA_030248195.1 Trissonchulus latispiculum
CGACAATTCTGTAGATTAACTTGGTACTGACATATAGATGTATAAAAGAGTAGCTAGTGTTCTACCCAACTACTCAATACTATGTTTAAATACATACACTGATTACACTGAATACAGTACAGTACAATACGACCCACTTACATTACATACATGTGGGAATGGGTCCAACGTTCGCAGTTTTACATTCGTCAGATCTTCGCTGAAGGAAGACAGTCACTTGTGAACTTTAGTTGGCCGATCCGGTGATATCCGTTGGAATTTCTTGGAATATGAAGCCTCCAAATTTGATGATTGGCCTCTCTTGCGTCGCTTCTCACTCAACTTTTGTCGCTCTTTGTTCAATTTCTTTGACGGACTGCGGATGATGCCTAGAACTCGGTCAAATGACACTGTAGGCAGATATTTTCGAGATCGTAGTTCCGACTTTGCACTTGTCTGGAAATGTAGTTTGTTGTGTTGACACTGGCAGTGTTGTCATCTCCTCGCCACGACTGCTTGCATCAACTTTCGGTTCGGCTGCATCAGCGACGAGGTCTCTACGAACTTTCCAGAAATATGTCATGAGATCCGCTATCGATATCTGGAATCGCTGCAAGACTTCCGACGACTTTGTAGAGCATTTGTCCATATCGTCAGAATCACGTCGGATTCTTCTAAGTGATCCATGTGAATACGATGCAATGACTGGCGATGCAACACCACACCTTTACAAGATACATTTTCTTTAGTTCACTCAATAATCTTTTTAATATAATGCTTAGCAGTAACTGTATAGGTTTCATAAATCGGAAAGATGCAGCCTGTCTGATAAAAATCAAGCATGCTGACGAGATGTGAACATGTTGACGTAAGCATGTAAGTGCTGCCGATGTGCAATGAAACATGCTGCATGTACTGTGCAAACATGTAACATGTAGCATGTAAGCATGCTGACGTGTAAAGTGTAAATCTGATGTAAGCAGTGCTGACATAATGGCAAGTATGTACACATGCTGATAGTGTGTGTGAACATGCTGACGTAAGCATGTAGCGCTGACGAAGTGTAAACATGCTGACGTAAGCATGTAAGCATGCTGACTGTAGTATGTAAACATGCGATGTAAGCATGCAAACGTTGACGTATTAATGCTGATGTGCATGTAGCTGACACGTAACATGCTAAACATGCTGGCGGTATACTTTGAACATGCTGATGTAAGCATATTGAACATGCTGACATAAGCGTGTGCATGCTGACATTGTAAGTGTAAACATGCTGCTGCAAGCATCTAAGCATACTGACGTGTAAGCATAAGCATGCCGGCTAGATAATTCACAGCTATCAATGTAATTAGATTAACTAGTTTGATATTTTACTGAATAAGATAGTACACATGTTATACACAACAAACATTATCGGCATAAATGTCGGTTTCACTGTTCTGTTCTTCATTATTGCAATGAATGCAGTAGTTGATGCTCTTGTGAGCTGAACAATACTTGCTCCATCTCTTAGCATGTGATCTAGGACAGCAAATCCATTGCTCTCATCATCGGGCATTAGCAGGTAGCCGGGAACCCCCAAGGTGCCAGCCTTGTTACCCTGATAACGTTTCCCCTGGTCGTCAACCCCAGATCGAATTATTCAATTGGGAAATACCTTCCCCCTTTTGCTGAGACCTTGTCAACATTTGCCTCCTTCAGGATGTTGGAGATTATGTCCATTGTTGATCCGTGGTTCAGGATAGAGGATCTACAATCCCAGTCGAAACATGATCGCCTGGTGACGTAGTTGATTGACTCGTTGATTTGATGTTGGCTTCTTCAGGGTCGGAGGGAGTTCGGATAAATAAATGATGGATATCCGTTTCAATGGGACTTGTGTTGTTGAATCAGAACAGTAACCTCCAACGGAATATCTCCCTACCCTGGAACACCAATGCATTGCAACAGTAACAAATGCAGTAGACATGACTGAAAACTTACTCTCTGAAGAAATATTCATTAAATATGAAAGCAGGTTAGATTAAGTCACTAAAATGAGTTGAAACTGGTTTTCATCAGGGTATATTGATGGTTTGAGGTATTTTATGCGTCTAAAATATTTTGAATAGTTGAGCATGGGTGGTAGAACGCGCCACCAACGCAATTGACAAATAAATTGTAACTTTCATAAGAAGCGCCACCAGCGCCACCTGCGCCACTGCACCAGAACTCTCATTTTTATACTACTATTCTGTAAAACACTGGAGTCGCAGCAAGAGTTTATAATAGGAAGAGTAAGAAGCCAGCAATATTCTCGAAACATTAAGGCCAAACAAAATTTTGGGAGGTGGGACGCTTCCCAGGATTAACATTTGCAAGAACAGACGCTAACACGACTTCTCTAAATCACAATAAGGTCTTGTTCCTGGTTAAATCCCTTTTAAGAATGAAATTAAATCCGGCAATTCTAGTTCAAAATTTCGACGTTTCCCTTCGAGGTTGAGTTTGCTTCTGTTCTACTGCTTTCTGAGTTTCTGAAAGCTGGTTCTTAGCCCCGGCATAGAGCTATATTTGATAGAGGTATATATTGAATAATATAATCGGAGACCCGACACCATTTTACATACTTTAAACTGAGCTCTGCGGTAATAGTAACAGTAATAATGGTAAGAATAACATCAAAATTAGCTTCATCGTATCCATTAATCTGTTTAAAGTAAAGGTGGCTTCGTATGTAATCTCAAACGTAAAGCAATAAAGTAAAGCAATAATAGCTCAGTTCAAAGTTGAATTCTACAAAAGGTTAAGTTATCTGTTCAAAGTTGAGAACAACCAGTTGTTGCATACAGTGATAGTTCATATATTTAAGAAAAATAACAAATAAAGTAAGACTAAACCATTCAACAGCAATTTTCTAGGTTGTCCTGTAGTTTGCCTCTTAGTTTTTCACTGGCTAGCCGAATTCAATCAAACTAAGGTATAAAACATTTCACACTTTCTGTGCTGTAAAGGGCCGCAGGACAGCACTACCGAAAAGGTATATGTAAACTATTACGTAATCACAATCAGCATACATCAGCACGGTCTTATTCTGGATTTAGAGTGTCCCCCAGTGCCCCCCTTCTCGTCGAATAAGGTTCGCCCCGAAAAATGTGCGAAATTGTAAGGAGAATCTAAATCCAAAATGAAGAAACATTGCCTAGTTTTCTTACAAATATCATTTCATGCCATTGCACCATCACTATCGTATATAAACCGGAGAGCTGAACTGCAGCATTCCTTTGTAAGGTTTCACTGGGAGCAGAGTTGGAACTACTGTAGACTTTTTAAGTTTCGATGGAATGAACGAGTTATCGCTTCCGAGCAATTCGCTCTGATCGTGTTGTAGTATCTGTTCTTATCAGCTTAATCTCTGGTATGAGGTCCACGGATCTCGCGAGATTGACTGATTTTTGGTGGACGGATGGGTGATCCAGCTTGCTGGACCTCATCCAGGGTTGGCCCGACACTGCACCACTGTCGGGATCGACCCCCTCTCCGAAAGGAGAGAAATTAAAGATACACCCAAATGGAAATTAAATGGAAAGATAAAATTCGCATTTAAGAAAATTCAAAAGAAGCTTTAAGCGAAATCTTGTGTGTGACTCACTTTCGTAAGGAGTTACGGTTTCTAAAGGTTTATACTAGGAGGAAGAGTAAGACACTATGTAAGCACTTCCTAATTGAATAAGCTTTGCAATATGTTCGGCCCACCAAGGCAGAAGTACCTATTGGGGTGGTTTAGCATTGTTAACTTTTATTGATAAATAAATACGAATAAACTAATTTATTTTCGTATTGACAGATTTGTCGACATAGTGGCATGGCAGCAGTAGATATATCCAGTAAGTGTTATAAAAAATGTAAAAGTAAAAGATGTGCGCTTACAAACACAAGGGGCCGATTCCAGTTAGTCACAAGTTCACAAGCCACAACTTGTGACTTGTGGACACATGTTGTCAAGAATTGGGTTCCATCAAATCTTGCTGGAAACTTGAGGGCACACGTCACAAGCCAAAAGTAAATAACAGACAGGTTCGGTGACGTCAAGGTCAGACCTCAGCTGAGCGAAGCACTTGTGGACAAGAAGAAATAAACACAAGAGAAAACTTTCATAGAAATATTTAAAGAAAACTTTAAAACAGTACTTCAGCACTGCAGTAAAACGCATAGAAACATTGTAAACTAAAATTATCTCTACTTGCGTTAACCGGAAAAATGCGCGATGTTAAAAAAATATTGTGCCTAGTGGTTTGACGAAACTGAAACATCAATCACAGGCACTTTACTTGTTGACGAAACCGCATTCGCTTGTGGCCTGTGGACTTGTGACTATATAATGATGGAATCGGCCTCCAGAGGTCCTACTCGGGCCTGTGGCTCAATTAGGCATTGTTGTGCTTTACGTCTCCACCTCCGCCGAACCAACCTCCTAGTCACTCAAGGAATCAGCCTAACCACATTTCGCCGCGAGATATTCATTCATTCAGATTGCTCTCAACCTCTAAGCTAAAATTTTTCAATGCAATTGATTAGTCTAACTTAGTGCAGTCCTACCCTGATTCCGTTGTATTTTGCTTCCTAAAGCTCAATTGAAGTATTTTTATGTACACACTTACATACGTACATCTATCCGCCTGAGAATCACGTTTGGGTCCGCGATCTCCGCCTCTTGACTGCGGGCCGCGGAGAGCACCACTGACGGGCCACATTGTGTGCCTATTCAGTGGTCGGGCCATGGCCTCTACACTTTATTGGAAATACAGTCGGAGTTTTATCGGTTTAGCTTAATTTTTTTGCAACACTTAATTAAGGTGGCGCTTGCATTATCGGGATTATAGATATAAAATTTAGACTGATAGCTCAATTTTAAAGAAATCCCAACTAAACTTACTTCGGTTGGCGGGGCATCTTTTGACAAAATTTCGGCAACGGAGACCACGTGCTTTGCTAGCTACCGGTATGGCTTAGAATTTCGAAATTTTATTAAAGCTGCAAACGACAACGTCGAATGCACTAGGTTAAAGAGCATAAAAAGCCCGTTACAACGATGTGCATATCTCTCCTGTACGTGGTTGCAATCAAAAGTTACAGGCGGTTGAATATATGACAAAGTTACGTTGACCATTCTCAAAGCGAATGCCAATGTAAAAACCTATCGTTCGAAAATGAATTCTGCAGGGTTTTTCACGTTGCTTTTGTGTTGGATTTGTTTATTATTTCATGAAATACACTATGCGACTTATTAAAAGCATAATATTTGCGAAAAACTGAAGCGATTAGTGCGAAATTTTTCAATTTGATTTTCTCATAAATGTTGCGACCAAACTCGCTCAAATTTTGCACGCACGTTTATTTGACGGGTACGCAGGGGCAATTTTTTTAGTTTTTGTTTAAATCGTATATTCCGTGAGATATTGACTTTCAAAGTTTTCGAATATTCATAAAATACTCAAAAGTGCATAAATCGAAAAACTGAAAAAATTGCCCCTGCGTTATGTTCATTTACGCATTTGTACCAAATTTGAGCTAATTTCATTCAGCCGTTAGTGAGTGACAGCGTTTTGAAGATTTCAGCTTATCCCTCTTGTGTAAGTCGCAAGCCAAGCACTGGATTATTCAAATTCTACATATTGCTAGCATTTAGCACCAGGTACATATGCTGAAGGTTTGAAATAGATTCGTTGGAAAATAAACTCAGGAGAACCATTCCCGGTAATGCAAGCGCCCCCTTAAGGAAACCATTTGGCAGAATTTGAAAATTTAGCTTAATTCTTTGCAACACTTAAGAAACTATTTGGCAGAATTTAATGCATTCCCTTATTCTGTCGTCAACAATAACGCTTTTGGTTTTGCCCCAGTCCATCATTATAAGCAATTGTCTAATACATAGTCCAAACTAAGACGAGCAACACCCAACTTGCTTCAAGCAGGCAAAATATCACTAATTGCTTAAGGGGGGAGGGTCCATTTTTGGGCCATTTTTTCGACTTTTTCTGATCTCGCTGATTTTCACATATTTTATTGTCCAAATGGTATATCTCAACGAATTTTTAAAATTAAAGTCGTAACTCTGACGGTTGCCGAGTAATTCCACCTCAAAGTTGAGATTTCATGTGTTAAAAGGAAATTTAAAAAGTTGTCATTTTTTCGTGTGCGCCAAAAAATCTCCCGACAAGCGTTGCTGAATCTGGACAAATTATAGATTAAAATAACGCTGAAATGTTAAGTTGCGGTATCTTGGAATTAGAATTTTAATTTAGGCCTTTAAAATTTTTTAATTAATTTTTGATGGATTAAAATTTAACGTGATGCGAAAATCGTGTTAAATTTTAATCCATCAAAAATTAATTAAAAAATTTCAAAGTCCTAAATTAAAATTCTAATTCCAAGATACCGCAGTTTAACATTTCAGCGTTATTTTAATCTATAATTTGTCCAGATTCATCAACGTTTGTCGGGAGATTTTTTGGCGCACGCGAAAAAATGACAACTTTTTGAATTTCCTATGCTTAACACATGAAATCTCAACGTTGAGGTGAAATTACTCGACAACCGTAAGAGTTACGACTTTAACTTTAAAAACTCGCTAAAATATATCTTTTGGACAATGAAATATGTAAAAATCAGGGAGATCGGAGAAAGTCGAAAAATGGCCCAAAAATGGACCCCTCTTAAGTTTGGCCCCCTTACCACATTAAATATTCCTCCAGAGGAATTTCACCTTAAATTGACTTCTACCCTAAAACACTCCTACCTAAAAGACCAACTATGGTAAGACCTAAATTTACAAACTTTATTTACACATCAATTTCATACACACACTGCATTATTTCCTTTCCAATGTCTTCCAGTTTAATGGAACTGGCCTCAGAAAAGAACACTTTCCACCAGTAGTTGACGCCCTGCACTTTGACATTGTACATGGACAGAGTCATATAGACTATCGACAGGGAGAGAAGTTCCGGTCCATGTCGGAGCAACAGGTCCGGACAGATGTAGGAGTCCCTCAGAATGGTCCAAGCGGTCCGGGCGATCGGATACCGTCTCTGGACGTCTCGGTCAAACCAGCCTTCCAGCGCAGACAGATACAGAAGCAGGATCTGACAACAAAATACAGAAAGGAAAACTGTAACAATAAGGCTAGTCAAAACGACATTGTCTCGAAAACATTTCATCCTAGAGCAGAAGCAACTTATGAGCTTGAAACTTTTACTTTGCACTCAGAAAGTTTAAGAAAAGAATGCAAGTTCAATTATATACCGAAACAAAACTGCCAGGTCCTATACTATGTAGTTTCCTCATTTTCATCAAATCTGAACCAAAATGACAAAGAAAACTAAGGCGAAAACAGGAGAACGCTGAAATTCTAAAAGGAAAAAGGAACAAACGGAAACTATTACCGGATGGGGATGTTCCACTTTGAGACGAAATCCCAGACTGCGAATCACAAACAGTTCCAGGTTTCCCAGACCCTCCCGCATCCGCCAGAACCCCTCGTCCACCTCCAGTCTTTCCTCAGGGTGCAAAAGGCTGAAACAGGAATTAAAGAGCAGAGACATTAGAAAATCCAAATAAACTCATTAGAGTATAGAGCACGAGGTTAGGGGTGGTCACGTCTGAATGTTAGGGACGGACCAGAAACACAAAAGTATACAGGAAAATTCAAAAAATTACAAAAAGCTCGTTAAGATAAAGTAAACATGGTTAGGGAGGGGCATGTTCCTGGCTTATTTAGGCCAAAATTTATGGAGGGGCTCACCAAAAATGGGGGGCATATTTTTGACAAAAATGTTTGCAAATCTTAACGTTTTCTTGTGCGCAAACTGCTAAAAAAACTCCAAAAATCGCTAAACAATGACTAGTTTTAGGTGTTTTTTAAGCTAAAATAAGGAAAATTTCGTTAAAAATCCGGCGAAGCCGGAAAATGTTTTGAAATTTTAGGGTAAAAATGGTAAAATTTGGCAATTTTCTGGGTTATGGGGGGAGGTCGAAATTTATAGGGGGAACCTCAAATGGGGGGAGGTCGCCGAGTGGGGCCCCCCACCCCCCCCCCCAGAAAAAAAGCCAGTTTTCATGTCTCATACTTCCATACTCATACCATCCTTCATCTTGCTTACTGTAAGTATCTAACAGAGTATATATCGGTTAATTACTATGCTACTCCAATGGAGGAGGACGAGGGGAAGCATAGTCAAGAATACGACTCAGCACCCCCGTCCCATTCGAGAATAATTTCCGTCTTCAAGTAGTTAGCTTAGAAAAGGCAAAACTAAGATGCTAGGTGAGGTGACAAAGCACGGGCGAGAATTATTTTCAAAATAAAATCGCCGAGATGCGCGCCCCCTGAAATCAGTGTTGTAAAGGTGGACCACCCTTAGAGAGATGAAAACTTTACATTCCAAGCCTGCAACCAGGGAAGGGCGTGGGGAGGGGGTCGTAGGTAGGGTGCCGGATGTTCAACCTAATTTGTTCAATTTCAGATCTCAAAATCACCTACCGATGAACCACATTGATCACATTTCGAATCCTGACCTTATCCTCCTCCAATTTTCCCGCCAAATAGATACAGGCAGCCAAGGTAGTCTGCAGAAAAAAACAAAAACAAACATCACATATAGAGTCTAGCTGGCTGTCTTGACTTGACTTAAAGCCGTAGAACAGGACGTCAAGCATCCGTTGTGGCTTGCCCCCGCACGATTCGTCTCCACTGTCTCCGATCGGCTGCAACATCAGCGATAATATTGTAGAAGTTATTTGACCATTGCACTGATCCGTATCCAGCCTTCAAGTGATTAAGGTCTTTGACAACAAGACTGTCCCAAGTGCACCGTGCAGCATTACGGGTACAGCGCCACTGCGGCGGCTTTGGATTGCGCCAGACCGAGTGGCATAATCGCGTAGGATCCATCCTGACGACATGGCCGAGCCACCGGAGACGACGACAGCGGATTAAGGCCTCAATTGAAGGTTGATCGCTGCACAGCCGCCGGACGGTTGTATTCGGAATTCGCTGCAGGAGGCTAACAGCACCAATGCACCGGAGACATGACATTTGGAATGTCTCGAGACTGGCAAGGTCCTGCTTGGTTAAAGCCCAGGTTTCCGCTGCGTATAGTAGTACGGCAGTGACTGAGGCGTTGTAGACCTTCATTTTGAGGTCCACCGAAAGATCTCTTCTCGAAAAGACGTGCTTCCTTAATTGACCAAATGTGCGCGAGGCTTTTGAAATTCTGGCGGTAATGTCGTCGGACGCGGACACCCGTTGGCTACTGATGACCGGCCCCAAGTATGTGAACATGTTGTCGACCTGTATTGGCTCTTGATTGATGGTTAGCACAGGTGCGGGCATATGGAAATAAATTGCCTTTGTTTTGGTCGGATTTATCTTTAGCCCCAGCATCTCGGCATTTTTGGCAATTCGGTCCAAGAGAGACTGACAGGACGCTTCATCGGCCTGCGCGATGGCAATATCATCAGCATACTCTAGGTCTGCCATGGTGTCAGTGTCACTGCACAGAACGCCGTCGGTGTTGTTAATAGACTTGGCCAAGATCCAGTCTAGCACAAGATTGAATAGCATCGGCGAAAGGGCGCATCCCTGACGGACTCCAGAGGTAATGGGAAATCGACGCGAGAGTCCCGACTGATGTCGCACACAAGAAGAGGCTCCTTCATACATATCCTTCAGGATATCGATGTAGACCGAGGGGATGCCACATTTCTGCAGAACACACCACATAGACGAACGGTCTACGCTGTCGAAAGCTGCCGCGAAGTCGATGTAGCAAATCATTGTAGGTTGACCATGACGGAGTCGGCGCTCGATGCATCTTCGCAATATGAAAATTTGATCGATACATCCTCTGCCGGATCGAAAGCCCGCTTGCTGATCCCGTAGGTGGTTCTCGTACAAATCACGCATGCGGGATCGGAAGATGCATGTCAAAATTTTCCCTGCAATTGACAGCAACGTGATTCCGCGGTAGTTGCAGCAGTCGGATTTGCTTCCTTTTTTATATACGGGCACGATAATGCCGTCCTTGAAATCTTTTGGAACCTTACGATCGGCCCAGATTTTCCGCATCAAGTCTGCGATGATATGAATGTTAGTATCGTCTAAGGCCTGAAGGGCTTCGGCTGGAATGCCGCAGGTTCCTACCGCCTTCCTCTTCTTTAGTCTAGTTATGGCCTTCCGGATCTCTTCACATGTTGGTGGCTGGAGATTCACGTCTGCTTCAACTGAGTTGTGTACGCTTAGGTCTGCATCGCGGGTTGAGGGGCCTATTCGGCCCAGCGTTCGGACTGACCGTCGGGAGAGCTTATGGGAATACCACCGGCGTCGTTCAGGATAGAAGGTAGGCCCCCTGTCTTCTGGCCAGCGAGCTCCCGTATTGAGCTAAAAAGGGAAGCGATATTTCCACTATCGGCGGCTCTTTGCATCTCCTGTGACCGTTCCGCTAGGAAGTGCATTTCATCTTCTTTCAGCGATCGCTTGATTTTCCGTGAAAGATGAGATCTCAGCGGACGGTCCGTGGACTCTCGCCGCTGGTCGACCAACCGGAGTGTGGCCGCAGAAATCCACCTTTTCGTTTTTCTGCGTTTTATCGGACACACTTTCGTTATGGCAGCATCGATGGCCTGCTTTGCGATGTTCCAGTGGGCGTCGCAGTCGTTGTCAGGTAGGTGGAGGTCGCTGAAACGATTCCGGACCTCCAAATTGTAGAAGGCCCGGTTGGCTGGGAGGGCCAGAGACATCACATCCCTTTGGGCTGGCCGTTTGACAGACCGCTTTATCTTCAGATGTAGACGCAGTTTGACAAGTACCAGGGCATGGTCTGAGCCTAGGCATGCTCGTGGGAGAACCCTGACGTCTTCCACTGTTGACCTAGCGGAGTGACTGATGAGGACATGATCTAGCTGCTTGCGGGTTTTGCCGTCATTAGAATAAAAGGTAATGATGTGGCACTTCTTATGCCGGAACCAAGAGTTGCAGCAAACTAATTGGTTGGCCGAGGCGAGGGATAGCATCCGGAGCCCATTATCGTTGAGACGTCCGTAGCCATGTTTGCCCATTATTTCTCTGAAGGCAGAATTGTCACTTCCAGTTTCTGCATTAAAGTCACCGGCAATAAGGCATGCATTGGCTCGGGGCCTGTGTATGAGGCAGTTGAGCAGGTCAGAGTAGAAGCCGTCTTTGTCTGAAGCACTGGAGCAGTCTGTGGGGGCGTAGACAGCAACGAGGGTGAATGGCAAAGCTGCCCCGGACAGATCGCGGCGAAGCGCTGCCTTGATTTCAAGGGTTGCCAGTCGATCAGAAATTGGCGTAAAATTCAGGATGCATGGGACATATATACTTCATCTTCACGACAAAGGCGACCCCGTTGTGGTGCGAGGTTCCGCCTGAGTAGAATATCTTGTAGGCAGGGGATCCATGAGAATCGTTTATGACTTCTTCGCCTGTATTGGGCCAGCGAACTTCAGACAATGCCGCTATATCAATGTCGGCACGGTTTAGCTCGTCAGCCAGCAGTTCTGTTTTACCGGGACCGTGCAAGGTACGCACGTTCCATATCCCAAATGAGCACGTTTTCTTTGGCGAAATAATTCTAGTTTCGTCGGTTACCCCGGACGCGGTAGCAGTCAATCTGAGATTCGTGGATAGACTATTCTTTGGACAACCAGGCAGGAGCTCCAGGGAATAGTTCTCTCTGGGTAAGAGCGCTCACAGCGCCCATTGGCTCTTTCCTGCTTCAGACTAATACGTTGTCTTAGTGACGGCAGGCAGGCGTTTTTCATTATTTCTTCGTAAAAACTGAGTGAGCGAGAGAGATAACGAAAAGCATAAATCAATTCATCTTATATAAAAAGAGCTACAACAAATCCACCTAGTTTCTAGTCTCTACCATACCGACAGCCTCACCCCGGTTTGGCTTTATCCTTCAATTTTAACGACAACACTTTCCTACTTTCCCAGCAAGTAGGTCTGATCAGAAAACGTGCACTGTACGAATATATATATATATATATATATATATATATATATATATACCAAATTAGGTAGGGATTTTATCAAAGTCTAGAAAACCGGATAAAATCCATGACAAGGGAGGAAAGGAACAGAAACAAAAATGCTGATCTTACCCCCTCACCCCAGACTTATCTAAAACCGTCAAATATATACAAGAAGAGAAAAAGTCAGTCTAGAGCTTGCGTACGTACATAGAGACAAGGCTGAGTCTCCAGGAAGCTGGACTGATTCAACAGACGACGAAACAGAACCGATGCCGTCGCCAACGTACGACACTCCAGCTCCAGCTTGACCCCTACAAATAAACGTATATATGTACCACCATTGGGTTTTCTTTTGTGGGCCCCCACTTTTAGGCTTCCCTAATTCAGCTTGAGGTGCCCAGAAATTGCCACATTTTCAAAAGTTTTCCAGCTCCGCCGGAAATTTTTGGTCTAAAATTGTCTATTTTAGTGGTACTATATAACACTTGATGTTTGAGTAGGTACTTTAAAGCTTAGTTGTAGCTGTATATATACGTAGAAACAGGCAATGTTTACTGTATTTTTAGCATTTTTAGACAATCCAATTTTAGACAATTTTGCTCTTCCGCCACTTTCACCGCTCGCCCCACGACTTTTAGCCTAGAGAAACCCAGTATAATAAACACCATAAAAAGTCCACTAAAAAGGAATGAAAATTTGAGGGGGAGAAAGCTGGGGGTCTCTCTCAAAGGAGACTCACTGAATCTAGAATGTGCTGTCTGAGGGGTTTGGGGGGTTATGTTAAGGGCTTATACTCAAGTTATATATAATACGTACTGTAGTACATAATATGGGTACTAAGAAGTGACTTAGTCTGACAGTGTACACAAGTTGTTTAATTGAAACGCCACAGCACCTGTGTACCTACTTAGAGGGGATCATAGAAAGCACTGTGTCAATAGGAAACTAGAAACAAACACGAGGAATTAGAACCAAGTTTCAGAACCAAACGTTTTCTCTGGCCCCAGAAGAGTGGTTCTCTTATCTTCTGGATTATATACCTGTGCATGATTCCATTTTCAGTTAGAATTAGGATAGGATTACGGTAGAATATATACATAGGTTAACACGGGAGGTATGGAGGGTACAACCCCTCCCCCCCCCCTCCAACCCGGACAAGGTACAAGCCGTACCGCAGTCGGGGACAAGAGGCAACGAAATAAAGGCCAATGGGTAAGCAAAAATGGCCGCAAAAATAGCTTTACACTATACTATTAAAAAAATTTTGGCGATTTTTAATTTTTGGTAAGAGTCGGCCAAAACTTTGAAATTTCTTCTAAAAATTGAAGATTTTGTTGCAAACTTCAAAAAATCACCAATCTTAATAAAATCAACGTTAATTTTTCGACAGTTTTCACTAATTTATTTTTGAGGTACAAGCCCCCATTGAAAATTTTAGTTCTAGGTTGGTACAAGCCCTCTCAAAATTTTCTGGGGAGAAGCCCGCCCAGGACCCGGCCCTATGTTAATGTTATGCATACATATTTACATTTTTAAAATTGTTTTACTTTTTTAATTGTTTTGCGTTTGATATCACAAAATTATTATGGAAATGTCTAAAAAGGGTGCGTAAAGTAAAAATGGAGCCAACTTCGCGCTGAAGGGGCGAAAAGTTTGGACAATGTTATAAACACTTTCTATTGAAAGGTTTAAGAAGCGTACGTAACTAGAGCAAATTTCGCGTCGAAGGCACGAAAATCTGTAAAATGTGTTGCACTGTGCGGCATCGAAAGTAAAAATATTCCTACACGTTTGGTTTCGGGAGGGGCCCCCTCTCTAAGTGCGCAGTAATAGAATTGTGAGTGTTGTAGCTCAATAGGTAAAGCAAGTCTACACCAAAACAGAAGGTTGAAGGCACTAGGCACAAATCTCGCCTGTCTTTTTTTCTTCCAAAAAGGCAAGCTTGGGACAAAACCCCCAGACCTATTTTAAAACCTTATTCTCCTGAATATTATATAATACAGCTGGGTTTACTTTACTGGGGGGGGGGGCGGGGGGCGCCCCCCACTTTTCGGGTTCCCCCCCCCCACTCGACCTCTTCCCCCCCCCCACTCCGCCCCACCCCCACTTTTTTGGGCTTCCCCCCCACTCACCCTAAGGTGCCCAGAAAATGCCAAATTTTTAGGATTTTTGGTCAAAATTTTCAAAAATTTTCCGGCTTCGCCGGAAATTTTTGGTCAAAAATCGTCCTTTTTGGTGCTAAAACTCAATTTTTGAGCACTATTAAGCTTAGCTATACCATGAACAAAACAGGCTTATGATACGGTATTTTTGGCTTTTTAGCCCATTTTATTTCCCCCCCCCCACTTTTCGACCTCCCCCCCCCCACTTGTGGGGGGGCTCCCCCCCCCCACTCCCCCCCCCCACTTTTTCGCCTAAAGTAAACCCAATACCACTTACCCGCCTCCAGCAAGAATTCAAAATAGCGTCGATAAGGTTGCTCCATAACTTATCCTGCCACAAGACGACAGAGATAAAAAGCTGATATCCCAGTTTTTTTTAATTAATAACAGATCAGCACATATGCTTTATCTGAAAAAAGCAGCAAAATGTCAGCCAGCAAAAAGTATATACGTACTCTTCCCTTGGCCCCATAGTGCCCGCTACGACAGAAGTAAATTAAAAATAAATTGAGTTTTACTCTTACTCCCCCCGCCCAAGCCAGGGTATATAGTATGTGCTTATTTCTAACTGACTTCTAAAGATTCTCAACACTTTTTCGGTTAAGAAATTTTCATGAAAATGTTAAGACAGTTGTTCACACTTAGATTTTAACTTTTTAAAGCTAGAAATTGAAATTTTAAATCAAATTAGCTCAAAGATTTAACGATTTAAAATTATCTTGAAACCAGTCCAGCAATAATTTTTCTTGCAATGTCAAAACAATTTTTTTCTAGGCATTTCTAATGGCCATATATAAAGCGGTCTGATTTAGTCTAATTTCACCTTAGTCGGATTAAAACCCGGGATATATTTCCGTCCTGCTCAATATTCAACGAAAATCGTTGTTTTTTCTCCTTTCTGTCTCTTAATTTTTCTGATCTTCGATACCTGACGGAGGGGGGTGCGGCCGGCCCCCACCACTCCACTTGGGTGCGCCTCTGCTTCCCACGGTAGTGGTACCCATTTACCGACCGACTAAGGATGGACAGCTGGGTTGGCTGGAGCTGATAAAAGCTTTATGTTCACTCAAACTCGAACCACCGAAGAGCCAAGAATTCTAGCAATAGACTTAGACCACTCTGCCAGCTCGGGATTAAAACGGGATTCAAACGTGAACGTTAATCAATTAAATGGGATTAAATGTTACCTCATCATTCTGCGGGCTTAAAATGTCAATACCTAAAGCTTTAATTATATATATATTATATACTGTTTCTTTCATAACAGATTTTTAATAGAATTGCATAAAACAAACAGACAAAAATTAACTCAATTAGACCATTTTAAATCATTTGAAAACTCAGCAGACGGATTTAAATTTAATCGTGTCAAAGAAAGAACTGCAAAACAGGGTGGATTATAAATAATTAACAGAAATTTAAATTTAAGTCCCAATTTTTACTACGTAGTAAAACAGCGAGACAGAGATAAAGATCACCCTTAAATGGACCAAAAATTAAGCTTTAAGGTATATAAGTCAGTTTAACTAGCTGGATTAAAATTTAATCCGTTTAATTTAATTAGACGTCTTTAATACGGGTTAATTGTAGTCTAATTTTGTTCTATAAGAGGCCCTAAAAAGCAGTGCACTTTGAGGTAGCTACGCTGTACAAAGAGATGAAAATACCAACCACCAAAATCTATTGTTCCACCTACACAAACATCCTATATATTTGATACTAAATCATGACAAATAGTGGTCATAAATATTTTTAAAATAGGAACGGTTCTTTGAAATGAGCTAACATGCTCACACGCGGAAAAGTGATATACATAGTTTAGGCTAAGTTAACAAAAAAGAAAGGGTCTTTTTACAAATACTAAATCAGGTAAGTCATGATCATATTTTAAAGGGGCATGAGCTGTTTTTCAAGTGCGACACAAGACACACACATACACGTAGCACGCGGAATGAAGGATAAATATATGCAGATTTGACTTAGGTATATAAGAAAAAAGTCGGGGAGGGGGGTTTTTCTGTCATTGTTAACTAACCGACCGCCATTTTGAGTTTTGACTACTCACTCAAGGATTCAAGAAAAGAAAAGGTATATACTCAAGAAATGAATATGGTAATAGGAGCTCTCCCATTAATGATAATATCTCAACTCCAAAGGTAGGAGTTGATATCGGCCGGCCGGGAGAGGATGTTAATTTGAATTGAGAGATCCCTATTTATAAGATATATATATACAAACCGACTTGGCGGGCGGGTGATAAAAATTTAGTGTTTTCTTTCAGCTTGGAGTATATATATCAGTAGTTTTTGTAATTCCAGACTACTCTGTGCTCTAACTTTGTGACAATCATGAAGAGCGGAAGAGTGTTTATGAGAGTGGCTCTATTTCTGACCATTTCCGTCGTGTCTCTAGCTCACTGCAAACCAATGCCAGGACTATCTAATGCCGCCCACCAACAATTACAACTAGTACCAGTAAGCTGTAGGAGTTTAATTTTACCTCTGGCCAAAGATTCTAATGGTTTTGGGGAAAGCTTTGGGGTCTCTTGCTCTATTCCCCCCTAGCCTTAACTTTGACTTTTTGACCAACAGCTTTAACAGTTTGCATGGGTGCATACTGGAGGCTGATGAAATCACAAATTAAAATTTTATATAGTTGATCTGATCAAAAACATTTATTGTCCCCGATTTTGCTGAAAACTTGCATACCCGGGATTTCAGGGGATCTAATCTAACCCAGGGATCGAATCTGAAATCCGTTTTTCATTTCAGCTTTTCGGTAGCTTACTACAAGATAAAGTGGATTCCTGAGCTAACGAAAAACTGACTCAAAAACGGATTTCAGATTCGTGCTAAGCGCCTCAGAAAACCTTAGTAAGTTTCCGGGACAAAAATATTTTTGATTCCCTTGGTTCCCCTTACAAACTAACATTTTAAAATGTTCAAGTTTTGAGTTAACCAGCCATACAAAATTTTAAAGTTATTGGCCAAAAAATCCAAAGTTAAGGCTGGAGGGGATAGCGCAAGAAACCCTGTTTTTGAAGTTCTCAAAACCACTAACAAAATGATAGAGTTGCATAATTTAAGAACCATGGCCTTTTCACGTAAGGAGTTAAACGAATGCTTACATAGTAAAACTTAACTCACTGCTGATAGCGTACAGGGTTAAAAGAATTATCACAGTTCATGTTAAGACGCCTGTAGACTTATGAATTTTCAAATGTTTAACTCACAAGCGAAATCAAAGTCCCTAAGGCAGTTTCAATGTTTACCTACCTCTGAAATTTGTGTACCAATTGCGGATCAAGTAAACAATCTCCCCTCCCTCCAAAATACTCAAGTAAACTGTCTTCCCCCACCCCCAACGCTTTATCTTTCTCAAAACTTTGACCAATTTAACTAAAATTTTGTATGGATACTTCTCAACATATATCCAGTTGATTGGTGATAAAATTTTGAAAGTTAAGAATTTTAAATTTTTAAGTTTTCCAAGGGGAGACCAAGGGGAACTAAAAAATGCTTTGTCATCAATCTTGCTGAACATTGTATATTGGAGGTTTCTGGGGCGTATAACAGGAATCTGAAGACCGTTTTTCGATTCAGCTTTTCGTTAGCTCAGTATAAACTTACTACTTTAGCTGATACTGAACTAACGAAAAGATGAATCGAAAAAGGGACTTCAGATTCGCGCTTACGCCTCAGAAAACCCGAATATACAATGTTTCAGCCAGATTGATGACAAAAAAATTTTGGCTCCCCATGGTGTTGTCCCTCGAATAATTTAAAAATTCCTAAAATTTGATCGCCAATCAACTGGATATGTTGGGAAGCATTCCAACAAAATTTTAGTTAAATTCTTTAAGTTTTGCTAAAGTTAACACCTCCCCCCCAAATGAGGCGGGTGATTGTTTACTTGATCCCCAATTTCTAATCACTCAGAATCATGTTACTTCTAAATCATCCTTGCGTGAATGGGGGGGGGCTAAATCATCCTTCAAGGGATTCGAAGATACTTGCGCCTTTTTCTGGCCTGACTGGAAGGCAAATCTGTTAGATGCTAAGAGTCCATAACTCTTCTACATTTATGAAGAGTAAGCCACTAGATGATTCTGTTCTTGCCATGCTCCGACCACAATGCTGGAATGTATATACCCTCACGGGGGGGGTTTGACAGATATACCCTCCCTTTTGGGGGGGAAGGGTCGTTAATGGGCATGGGCACTGGTCCAAAAATTTGGACCCGGGTACCCGGTACTACCCGAAGCCCTTATGTCGGGTAATTGCGATACTACCCGGGTACCCGAGCATTTTCGGGTACCCGAAAAATTTTAACCCATTTTTCGGACTTGGCCATTTTGAAATTTAATTTTTTTCAGTGGTCTTTATTCACATTGAGCTTAGATTGGATAGATTTTCATTCCTACGTTATTTTAAAGGAGTTTTAAAGACTTAAAGTGGATTATAGGGACTTTCAATTAATTTCAATTGTCACGGTATCGGAACCTGATGCTGATGCAGACGAGACGACATTGGTTTTTATTTTATAACCGCGCTCAGATCAGCAATTTTCTGAGTTTCGTACCACCGTTGTGCTGTCCGCTTCCTCTAACCGTCAAATGTTAACAAATTTTAGAAAGTATTTGGATTATAAGAGCAAATCCCTATGACAAAGTTTGGCTAACTTCAACTGCTTGTCTCTGGAAATAGGAACAGCACAAAGGGCAGCAAACAAGCAAAACCAATACACGAAGTGCTAAGTTTTACCAAGAGTACATAATACATAAGAGTATGACAGCAGGCAACTCTATGTATTATAAGGCTGCTACATCCGATGCGCGCTATCGGCCTACCCCCCTCCCATAAATTGGCAAAGAAATTCGCCCGCTATGTTTGCACGCAACAGAAGCACGTTGAACCAACTGACTAGTTGTGTTTTCAAGCTTTAGCGTGCAAGCATAGCGCTCGAATTTGCTTTGATAAGGGGGGTCTGATTTGGGGGGGGGTTAAGCCGATAGCGTGCAGAGCATGTAGCGAGCTGATAATACATAGCGTATGACGCTTGTCATATACTCGTATGTATTATTTACTCTTGTTTTACGTAGTACCTTTGCGTTTCCTTTTACGTAATTTCTTAATGATACCATGTAAAAAATAAAATATCGTGAATAAAAAACTATTTTTTTTGGGATCGGACGTTACAATTTACTGACAACAAATATAAAATTTTAAGCTCACTTAGTGCCAGAAAGTCATTTAGAATTTTATTTTAAGAAATAAATTGACTTCTGTGTTGAGATTAGTGTTTACTTTTTCCATTTATATCAATGTTATAATTTTTTACCTGAAAACAATTGATTCGTTTCCATTTCCTTTTCCTCTCGCTGTCCTTTTGCTTTTGGAGTAACTTTACTAAACGTATAACTGATAAGAAGTGAAAGTCCTTCAGAACTTTTATTAAACGTTTAGAAGACATTTATTAAATATTACTTGATATAGATTCATTTTTTGGAAATGGCGATGTGGCATTAAATAGAATCACTAAACTTTCAAGATCATATTAGTACATATCATATCATATTACCCACTTAAAAAGGCTCATTTTGCGCTTATACGGTTCTGCTTTTACCTTAATTTTTCGCTAAAAATTTAGGCATACCCCCAAATCTCTAAAAAATGTCAGATAGATCAAACAACATTAAAGCATACATAGCACTAACTCTACTGCCCTTGTGTCTATTTCAGGTTCCCGGGAGCAGCCAGTTGCAGCCCTTCAGTCGACCGGATCGCAGCTCCAGCAAAGATGTGGCCGCCAAATCCTACGCCAACCACTTCTATCTGAGGCTGCGAAAGAGCGGACCCACCCTGACCGACTTCAAACACCTATTCAACCGGGACCACAAAAATGAGGACATATCCAGATACCGATGCTACTACAGTCCCGTGGCTTGCTTCAGGCGAAAACGATACAACACTCTCTAATCTTTTTGACTCAAACTTAAGTCTGACGACCAAATATACATAACTATACTAAGAGTATTATTCGATGGGTATCTAGTATCTACCTAATTGGCTATAGCTTGCAATACTAATCTACCCAATGCGTCTTTACAGAAATTAAATAAGATAAGCTCATGTCACAACAGTACCACAAATGATCACTGATTGATTAGAACAGACTTTATTATTAAATAGAAACAAAAAAGTTGGCACTTCCATTTATTGTTACAATACAATAGTGATACATTAACCAACAAAAATACGTCAAATCATAAGACTGCGTACAATTCAGTATAGGTTAGGCAAAACCGTAATTTTAACAAATAACCGAAACTCAACTAAGGACTTTTTCGCGTAGCGAGCGAGTTAAACGAATAAAAAAGTTAAAATTAACTCAATCCTTTCCGCGCACAGGATTAAATGGGTTAAACAGTTCACTTTGGTTTTACTCGCCTGCTGGGGTAAACGAGTTAGCCCCCTCCATTGATTATGACTTCTCCGAGCCTCCCCCCACATAAATTTTGACCTAGACCTTTGACCATGTCGAAACGTTTTCTGAGGTGACAATTCCGGATTTCTAAGAAACAAAGAAGGCTATACTATCGGGAGAGGGTTCCAATTTTTGAGAAAACTAACGACCCATCACATAGTTACGTCATAAATTATACTGGCCAGTCACTACATATAAGCGAATGTCATAAACAATGTTAGCAATACAGTAAGAGAGTGAGTAAATTCGCTTCAGGCAACAGCTTAGCCAGCATGAGCTCTGAAAACAGCCTTTTTGGCAGCGAAATGAATTTGACTGTCCAGTTTGTCTGAAAGCAAATAAATAAGAAATAAAAAACTAATACATTGGGCTTATTCTAGGGGAGGGGGTGGGAGCCCCTATGAATATCCTTACCCCTCCCAAATCGCCCCATTATGTAGTTCAAAAATGAAACAAGTATGAAAAATGCTCCTTGCAGTCGCATGAAAAAGTTAATATGAGCTATGATGGTCAACATTTAAATGTGTCAAGGACAAGATTTAAAATGTTTAATATGAGCCAACATCTAAATAAGTAGAGGACAAGATGTAAACGGCTAATATGAAACGCTACGTTTCTCTTGGGTTCATATTGACGCTCATTTAGCTTTTGCTTACTTTTAATCCAACACTGAAATGGCTTGCATGAATAACGACGCATAAACATTAATTTTGCAAAGCTGTACGTAAATGTTTTCTTCTCCACCGCTACATCCAAGTACACATTTAAGGCCACCACATAAAGTCAACAAAACGAAACCGAAGTCCAATCTAATGAAGAAACCAAAATGTGGAACTTATGTTGTGAAATCTTGAGAAATCACATTTGAAGTTATCATCGCAATCATCACATTAAATCAATATATTCCCAAGCCAATCAAATCGTTTATAAACACTGATGCTTATATGCTAACCGTAAACTGTATCTATGTTTGCCATCTTAGTCGCGTCAATATGAGCCCAAGAGAAACGTAGCGGCTCATATTAGCCGTTTACATCTTGTCCTTTACTTATTTAGATGTTGGCTCATATTAAACATTTTAAATCTTGTCCTTGACACATTTAAATGTTGACCATCATAGCTCATATTAACTTTTTCATGCGACTGCAAGGAGCATTTTTCATACTTGTCCTCAGTCTAGTTTTTGGGAACGCTACCATAACTGTGGCAGTAGCAATCACAAATTCCACCAGTGAATTCCCCATACCCAATAAGCTTTGCATGCAAAATCCAGCCTTTCAGTATCTCCAGTAGCTTGAACCAGGAACTGGTTCAACTTTGAACCAGTTGAACCAGATCTGGCCAGCCATGGTCGGACCACCGAAAGTAACCACCAGTGAATTTCCCATGCCCAATAACCTTTGTATACAAAATTTCAGCCTTCCAACTATCTCCAGTAGCTTGAACCAGGAACTGGTTCAACTTTGAACCAGTTGAACCAGATCTGGCCAGCCATGGGTCGGATCACCAAAGTAACATCACCAGTGAATATCCCATGTCCAATAACCTTTGTATGCAAAATTTCAGCCTTCCAGCTATCTCCAGTAGCTTGAACCAGGAACTGGTTCAACTTTGAACCAGTTGAACCAGATGAACCAGGCGAGATACGGTGTCGGCACTATGCTCATCGTGTTCAGCGACCCCGATTTACCACCCCAAGGCCGAAAAAACTGTTTTTGCCCGTTTTTAGACTATTTTCAAATTTTCGGACTTTTTCAGCTTGAAGGTGTCCAAGAACGCTATTTTTTCCATTTTTGACCATCTATAAAAATCGAACCAGATTGAAATTCGGAAAAAAACATGAACTTGCCAAGTACCATTGCCTAGATATTCAAAAAATAGTATAGAAAAATTTTTCCTATGGGCCGTTTGAAAAATCGAGTTAACACAAAATTGACAAAAATCATGCTGAATACAGAGAAAAAACCCCACTTTCAAACCCGTAAGAGAAAGTCGATTTATTCAAAGTTCATTTTTCCGGGCAAGTTTGGTATCATTCGAAAGCTCTCGGCCTGGAGATTTCAAAAATGTAAACTTTAGCTCTCAACTCCCTACCGTTAATTAGTTATGCCTAATTAGCACTTTTCAAAATCCGCAAAGTGCCTTCATAGCTCATATTATGGAGGGCTCTCCGAGCACCCCCATGATTAAAACTAAACTAACCTGTAAAAAAAGTAGCCCAAAAACTACTATTTCATGACATTTATTGTTCTTATTAGTATTCTTAATATTTATCAAAAGTATAGCCCCACTGTTATACTCACATATTTTGTGCTGACCGGAGACGGGAAATTTGATGGAAAGTTCCACCGGATTTTCATAGATCCAAACATAGGGTGACTCCGACTCCCCATTGGGATACTAAAACACAATAAAAAATACAAGAAATAAAAATGCTCCTCTGGAGCATGAAAAAGTAATAGGGTTGTGGTGAGGTTGTAAAATCAAGAGAGGATTAGTCTTTAAAATGCTTAATATGGGGCTAGGTTCAAAAATAGAAGAGGACTAGGTTGTGAGCTAATTAATATGCTCACAGCTCGCCGAACAACCCATATTCGTGGTTTGTCAATGTAAATTATTTATGCATATCCACGATACATTTAGTTTATAGTTCATAAATAATCCAGCTACGGTATGTGTTTCGAGCTTTATTCGAATTTTTATTTTAGTAAGCGTTTTCTTCGATAAATGTTTATACTAACCTGCGCAATTTACGTATCCATTTATACGGAAAATTTATATTCAAGAATAATTTAGACTCTCCGATTGATCTTCTATTTCCTCCGACTTGGACCAATAGCTTTAGCATCATAGCCTTAGATCTCTCCTATAGTAGAGCCTGCCTAGTCACAATAAAATTATATAATTTTCGTATATATTCTAGCTAGTCTGACAGGCATTAAAAGTTGTGTTCAATGAGTATTCAACGTTTAAATTTTTATTATTGACTGACATTGATAGCTCTAAGCTAAGACGAAACGTGAAATCCCGCGAATATGGGTTGTTCGGCGAAGTTGCCCATATTCATTCGCTCACACCTATCCTCTTCTATTTTGAACCTAGCTCCATATTAAGCATTTTAAAGACTAGTCCTCTCTTGATTTTACAACCTTCACCACAACCCAATTACTTTTTTCATGCTCCAGAGGAGCATTTTTATTTCTTGTCCTTCTGTCATTTTAAAGGATCCCTTTCCAGCAATGCGGTAATGGATACAAGGAGCTTGAACAGTGCCGTAGGTAGAACTGAAAACTGATTATATAAATATATAGTACCACTTCCCAATTCTCACCTCCGCCCCAAGCTTCGGCCGCTGCTGCAACCTGTGTTTGTATCTATGAAAATCCGGTGGAACTTTCCATCAAATTTCCCGTCTCCGGTCAGCACAAAATATGTGAGTATAACAGTGGGGCTATACTTTTGATAAATATTAAGAATACTAATAAGAACAATAAATGTCATGAAATAGTAGTTTTTGGGCTACTTTTTTTACAGGTTAGTTTAGTTTTAATCATGGGGGTGCTCGGAGAGCCCTCCATAATATGAGCTATGAAGGCGCTACCAGATTTTGAAAAGTGCTAATTAGGCATAACCAACGGTAGAGTTGAGCTACATTTTGAAATCTCCAGGCCGTGTGCTTTCGAATGACCAAAACTTGCTGAAAAATGAGCTTTGAATCAAATCGACTTCTCCCACGAACAGGTGGGGTTTTCTCTGTATTCAACATCGATTTTTGTCAGTACTGTCCCGCCAAACGGCCGCTAGGAAATTTTCTATACTATTTTTTGAATATCTAGGCAATATTTTTGGCGCAAGTTCATGTTTTTTTTCCGAATTTCAATCTGGTTCATTTTATAGATGGTCAAAAATGGAAAATGGATTTAACACCTTCCAAGCTGAAAAGTCGAAAAATTTGAAAATCTAAAACGGGCAAAAACAGTTTTTCGGCAAGTGGTAGAGCGGTCATGAGCACGATGAGGCCGACGCATCTCGCGGTTCGAACCAGTTCACCAGTTGAAGCCTTTTGGAGGCGAAATTTGCATACAAAGTTTGGACGTAAAGGATATTCACTGGTGATGTTACTTTGGTGATCCGACTTATTGCTGGCAGGTCACCGAGCTGGTTCAAAAGTTGAACCAGTTCTGGTTCAAGCTACTGGGTGGACGGAAGGCTGAAAATTTTGTATGCAAAAGGTTGGCGGAGCATGGGAATTCACTGGTGGTGTTGCACTTGTGTCCGACATAACTGGTTCAACTGGTTCAAAGTTGAACCAGTTCCTGGTTCAACTTTTGGAGACGCTGAAAATGCAAAAAGCTTATTGAAATGAGGAATTCACTGGTGGGAATTTGTGATGCCTACTGCCCCAGTTATGGTACGTTCCCAAAAACTAGACGAGGACAAGTATGAAAAATGCTCACTTGCAGTCGCATGAAAAAGTTAATATGAGCTATGATGGTCAACATTTAAATGTGTCAAGGACAAGATTTAAAATGTTTAATATGAGCCAACATCTAAATAAGTAAAGGACAAGATGTAAACGGCTAATATGAGCCGCTACGTTCTCTTGGGCTCATATTGACACGACTAAGATGGCAAACATAGATACGGTTAGCATATAAGCATCAGTGTTTATAAACGATTTGATTGGCAGAATATATTGGTTAATGTGATGATTGCGATGATAACTTCAAATGTGATTTCTCAAGATTTCACAACATAAGTTCCACATTTTTGTTTCTTCATTAGATTGGACTTCGGTTTCGTTTTGTTGACTTTATGTGGTTGCCTTAAATATGTACTTGGATGTAGCGGTGGAGAAGAAAACATTTACGTACAGCTTTGCAAAATTAATGTTTATGCGTCGTTATTCATGCAAGCCATTTCAGTGTTGGATTAAAAGTAGCAAAAGCTAAATGGCTTGTCAATATGAACCCAACAGAAACGTAGCGTATCATATTAGCCGTTTACATCTTGTCCTCTACTTATTTAGATGTTGGCTCATATTAAACATTTTAAATCTTGTCCTTGACACATTTTAAATGTTGACCATCATAGCTCATATTAACTTTTTCATGCGACTGCAGGAGCATTTTCATACTTGTTTCATTTTGAACTACATAATGGGGCGATTTGGGAGGGGTAAGGATATTCATGGGGGCTCCCACCCCCTCCCCTAGAATAAGCCCAATGTATTAGTTTTTTATTTCTTATTTATTTGCTTTCAGACAAGCTGAACGGTTTTTTTTTTTTTGAAGGCTGTTTTCAGAGCTCATGCTTTTTTTTTTGCTTTTGCTACTCACTCTCTTACTGTATTGCTAGCATTGTTTATAACATTCGTTAGCTATAGTGACTGGCCAGTATAATTTATGACGTAACTATGTGATGGGTCGTTAGTTTCTCAAAATTGGAACCCTCTCGATAGTATAGCCTTCTTTGTTTCTTAGAAATCCGGAATTGTCACCTCAGAAAACGTTTCGACATGGTCAAAGGTCTAGGTCAAAATTTATGTGAGGGAGGGCTCGGAGAAGTAGTAATCAATGGAGGGGGCTAGCTCGTTTACCCCAGCAGGCGAGTAAAACCAAAGTGAACTGTTTAACCCATTTAATCCTGTGCGCGGGGAAAGGATTAGGGAATGAATTTCACAACTTTTTTATTCGTTTAACTCGCTCGCTACGCGAAAAGGTCAGCAGTTGAGTTTCAGTTATTTGTTAAAATTACGGTTTTGCCTAACCTATACTGAATTGTACGCAGTCTTATGATTTGACTGTATTTTTGTTGGTTAATGTATCACTATTGTATTGTAACAATAAATGGAAGTGCCAACTTTTTTGTTTCTATTTAATAATAAAGTCTGTTTCTAATCAATCAGTGATCATTTGTGGTACTGTTGTGACATGAGCACTTATCTTATTTTAATTTCTGTAAAGACGCATTGGGTAGATTAGTATTGCAAGCTATAGCCAATTAGGTAGATACTAGATACACCATCGAATAATTGTCTTAGTATAGTTATGTATATTTAGTCGTCAGACTTAAGTTTGAGTCAAAAAGATTAGAGAGTGTTGTATCGTTTTCGCCTGAAGCAAGCCACGGGACTGAGGTAGCATCGGTATCTGGATATGTCCTCATTTTTGTGGTCCCGGTTGAATAGGTGTTTGAAGTCGGTCGGGGTGGGTCCGCTCTTTAACAGCCTCAGATAGAAGTGGTTGGCGTAGGATTTGGCGGCCACATCTTTGCTGGGAGCTGCGATCCGGTCGACTGAAGGGCTGCAACTGGCTGCTCCCGGGAACCTGGAAATAGACACAAGGGCAGTAGAGTTAGTGCTATAGTATGCTTTTTAATGTTGTTTAGATCTATCTGACATTTTTAGGGTTATGGGGGTATGACTAGAATTTTTAGCGAAAAATTAAGGTAAAAGCAGAACCGTATAAGCGCAAAATGAGCCAATAAGTGGGTAATATGATATGATATGTACTAATATGATCTTGAAAAGTTTAGTGATTCTATTTAATGCCACGTCACCATTTCAAAAAAATGAATCTATATCGAGTAATATTTAATAAATGTCTTCTAAACGTTTAATAAAAGTTCTGAAGGACTTTTCACTTCTTATCAGTTAGCCGTTTGAGCCAAGAGATTACTCCAAAAAAAACGAGGACAGCGAGAGGAAAAGGAAATG
>JASAND010013226.1:0-15675 GCA_030248195.1 Trissonchulus latispiculum
ACCGAATCAAATCAATCAAATTTCCCATTTAATCCAACTCAGTTCATTACACATTCCATTAGGACCAGTTACTAAACTCGACTTCAAACTCAATAACGATTCATACACATCAAGAACAGTAATACCAACTTCATTTAATAATGCATTATTATTATTATTATTATTATTATTATGATTATGTACTAATATTTGGTTGATGGCCATCATCGTTTATATAAACAGAACCGAAATG
Organism: Trissonchulus latispiculum; assembly: GCA_030248195.1. Lineage (NCBI taxonomy): Eukaryota > Metazoa > Nematoda > Enoplea > Enoplida > Ironidae > Trissonchulus > Trissonchulus latispiculum. The sequence goes on from JASAND010013226.1 coordinate 233, forward strand.
GTTGTTCAACAAGTCACATTTATCCCCGTTAGATTTTACTTTATTACCGTGAGAATCAATCAGTATAGGCACCCGGGGTTTACCTTTTAATTTTTTGATTAGCATATCGAAAAGATTTCTTTGTGTTTTCTATTTTTTGCCAATATATTTTCATGTTGCTCCATAAAATTACTCACTTATCGACAAAATAGTTCGTTTAACATAACGTATTCCCTTTTAGATAACACATCCATTTGTCGAGTCCAAGTTTTAAAGATTTCAATTCTTTGGTTATCAAGCCGTTTCAAATCCGTTCAGGCCAAACCATTATTGATTTTGTTGCTTTAACCAGTGGAACGAAAGCATCAATCACATTTATAATTAAAGCTTTAAAACTATACCAAAACGATTCTACAATACCTATTTCAGGATTTACGGTAGCCTAAAACACATCAATCCAGTCAATATTATTCAAAACAGAACTGATAAGTACACTGTCCATAATAAAAAATTTCAAAAACATTTCGGATTTTTTCGGAAACTGCACGTAATTTTAAATTGAATACTAGCATGATCAAAATTTCCTAAAGGAGCATCAACAGAGAACAACTCAATTGCATTTACATTAGGTCAGAACTAAATCAAGCAAATTCGGGGTTGGGGAGTAGGTTGGGTAGTAGGCTCAGTTTTTATAAGTTGGGATGAACAACAGTCTGATATCACATTACAACAGTAATAAGACAATAATCGGCTATCAAGTACATAATCACATCGATACTCAATATGCATATCAAAATCATTCAGTTTTCCTGATCAGTTACAGTCACAGGAAGAGCAGAGGATGTAGTAGGCGCGGAGGAGGTAGTAGGCCTAGGAGCGGAATTCCGGCCACCCGCAGCACCAGGCACCGCAGGCGAGCGCCCGAGAAACCGTAGACCCGGAGGGACATGGTCAGGGTTCATTCCTAAGGGAGGGACACCACGTCTGGCCACGTCACTGTAGCGGGGAATAAGTGACGGAGTAGTACTGGAAGATCCCAACCGTCGACCATTGATGGGTGCAGTGAAGACAGGGACCGGTTCCATGTTGGTGACAATTAAACCCTGCCAATGCTCAGCAGCGGCAGATATAAGGGCCTGGTGTTCCTGAAAAGTCATGTCTCTGCGCAAATCCCAGCCCTGGGGGAATTTTTGTTCCCGAGCCAGATCCAGTATCTTGCGTTTGTAACGCAAATTTTACACCTGGACCTTCAATAAGCGAGGACCATTGCACTGGAGGCGCACTTTCCAAAAGTCCAAAATAGCTTCCGGGGAAACTCCATCCTCCACCAGGGCCTCCTTGATGATCATAATATCCTCATTACCCTGTTCTTCGGGAGTCGAAGTAAGTGTTGCATAAAGCATTTCACTGATTAAGTTTTACTGATAATTAGTCAGTAAGTTGCCATCAATCTTTGTTTACTGATTATTTAAGTTATCTTAGAAATTTTCATCGAATCAGTTGGATCTATACTTGGATTTATACTAACTAATTTTAGTGTGTTGATTTTTTAGAAGGTGCCATATTTACTGATATAAAAATCTATGTAATACCTTGACTACTGCCTGACCTACAGTCCTTTTAATTATGATGCCTAGTTTTACAATTCAAAAGGTTTAAACCGCACCAAACTTTTCCTACTTGAAAGTTCAGTTTTTACCGCTCTACATTCGTTATTGAACCAGCATGATTACGTAAGGGGGGGATCACGTTTTCGCCGATTTTTCTGCCATATCCGATTTTGCCCATTTTCACATATTTCGTAGTCCTCATGGGTTCTCAAAACAAGACAAGTGCGTTTTGCGTAATATTGCTTCAATCGTTCTGTGGAGCCCTTCAAAGATGACCTTGACATGCGTTGAACATAGAAACATGAAAAACTGAGGTTAAAAAGTTTGTGGCAGAAAAAGTTTTCGCTGTATGTATGGTAAGCTCAACAACTTTCCACAAAAATAGCTAGTTTTGATAAAAATGGCCATTTATCAATTGTTTGCCATTTTCCCGCTCATTATGCGATAAAAAATCACCAAACTTTCCAGATTAATATATCCATGTCTGTCTCATAATTAAGTAAATGCGTCAACATTGAACACGGCTGGTGTGGCGGCACCTTTAGTCTTTATATGTGAAAAATGCCAAAATTTAAATTTTTTCCAAATATGGACAAATTGGGTGTCAATCGGAAGCTAATGAAACGAGAGCAGCTTTCTCATAGAACTATGGGTTTAAAACGCTGTCTGCGCAAGATAAACTGAGTTAAAGTTATATTGAACAGTCCTCCAAAGTTAGGTCGGTGCATCACTCAAGCATGCATTGTGAACGTCTGGATAGCTAGCCTTGAGCCACGTCTGCACGTAAATATTACCTTTGTAAAGCTTTAAGGCTGTAAGGCTTTAAGTTGGCATATCGATCAACCCTGTTCTCGGTCACGTTCGGTTTCCAGTGCTCATCACCCGAATTTTCAAGTTTTCCAGCTTTGAACCTGAATAACTCAGTCACGGTTTGATTTCGAACACTAATAGTTTGTCTTGTTTTTTTGAACATATAGGGGCATATTGAGTGTGAAAATGAGCGAAATCCGTTACTATCGATTTTTGACCAAAGTGACCCCCTTACGGAGTGAATTCATTGTGACAATTTTTTAAATTATGGATTTCGCTGATTTTCACACATAATCTAGCCACATGGTACATTTCATGTAGCACATTTCAAGCTTAAATTTTAAGTTGTTTTGTTCAGTTTTTCGTAAGCAACGAGTCATTCATTGAGTACAATTTGAATATCAGCGAAGACGAGGGGTAAGTAACTCCGTAGCAAAATTAGGTAGGTCCGTAGGTAGGTAGCTCAAGCAAGTTTTCGCATATTAGCGTCAACGGTTACACCTGATTTTAAACTGATTTGTATAAGTGGATCACCAGAGAGTTCAAAGCGGGGCGGTCCCGCTTAGCGTTGTTAAGCGTGCGTTGATATGCAGTCGAACTGAAATGCACTGATGAGGATTAGGTTAGCTAAGTAGCCAATCAAATTTCAAATAAAAAAGGGGGTCCACTTATACACATAAATTTGACATACGGTAGGGAGTTTGCCAGATGCGTTTTAGTTCAAACGCATATAAACACATGCTGAACAATGGTAAACGGGACTCTCCCCCCGAGATATCGGCCTCATCTCGCAGGCTATTTCCAACTTCCCACTCTTCCTTTACTCTTGGCATTATTGATTTCCTCAAGTAGGGGTATGTCGAATAAGCAGTTTGGAGTAGCAGTTGTGTAGCTGCAGTTTGAAAAGACATTGAACACTGAGGATTTATCAGTAAATCAGTAATGCATTAATTAATGCAGCTTTACGAGGCAGCGTTATTTTGAAAATTCAAAACAAGTAGGCCCTAAAAGGGGCAATATTCCTTTGTAGACCTTTTCTGTGTTCAATTGCGAAATTTGTTTTGTTGGAAGCTCCGTAAAGCTTAAGGCTCCTTAAAGCTCCAGGTTTAGTTTACTATTTCACTTGACTTCTCACATCAGGAAAAGCTGGCCTATGTTTGCCATGTCGACCTGAACTGTGATGGCCAGGGCAAGCTAGTACCTTAACTAATTCCCTAATGCACCGATGTGTAGCTCCCAAGCTACACTGGTGCTCAAAAAACTGCAACCGTTGAGATTGCTGACAGCCGAAGACTGCGCGACGGCTCTCAGTTCTGCTGCTTAAATAGGTTCTAGAACCTATTTTGCATAATCCGAATGCAAAAAAAATCTGACCTAAGCTAGCCCTATGTTGAAGATAGGGCTTCTGAATGGAGAAATGACTCACACTACACTAATCATACAAGTTTCCGTTTTATACATTCCTGCTCCAGCAGGAATAAAAAACATCGCTCCTGTAACAAATAGCAAATAGCTCTATTGTACATGGAAATATCTAGCTAACCCTATCTATCTATCGCAATTTGCATTGGCCCTGCCGCCCTGCCTGCCTGCTGTGATATTGGGAGTTAACATGCAATCTCCCAGTTATCTCCAACTTCCAGGCTCAGTTTTGTTAGCCTGGAACAAGATTTTACAGATTTTACAAGCAATGAATGTGCCAATACTGTATTCAAGATGGTTCATTTGGAATGTTTAGTATTGTGTACTTTAGCAAAAGAAAGTTGTCTTTATTTTGAGGTTTTATTATTTTGAAACATTTTGGCTATTCGACAGGCAGCAAATTTCAATTGATCCAAACAACTAGTTACAGCTGGCAATGCCTTGACTGCTTCGGAATTGTTGAACAGTAAAGCATGCTTACATGAAACGCCCTATAATATTCTTTGCAACTTTCCATCAATACGAATTCGATTCATCTCGCAATACCACCCTTCTCAATGCCTTCGTAAGATTCAAATAATAAAGCCGTCTCTGAACTCTGTCTCTCTGTCATTCACACTCTGGATACACATAACTCAGGATTCAGAAAGACGTCTGCCAGAAACTAACAAAGACTTCTAGAATCGTTATTATTCCTAGCTGACTAGTAATTATCTCAGTGTTCAGTCCCACAATTTAAAATTTGGATTGAAGCTATGAATATCGCAAACAGTTTTTACTCATAAGCACAACCGGCCATTGACGCATGATAATAGTCTTGGCTTGCTATATTTGAAATCCCAGATTAGAACAGTGCTAAAGCTAAAGTCTGACCAAAAACTGTACAGGGAGCGAATATTATAATACACTGAATTACCGATGCATTTTTGCTGCTGCAATGCATATATTTTCTGAACCGTCATGGCACGAACTTTCTTTTGGTTGAAACAAATTGAAAAAATTAAAATTCATCAAAAGAAGCCGATTTTTTAAGTTTTGAAGGATCAGTAGATGCCAGGAACTAGCCGTTCAGTAGTAAATTAGTCCATGTCCCAATCATATTGTATCCCAAATATAAGCTAATTTGGTCATATGTGTGATATCATGTGATATCATGTGATATCATGTGATAGTTAAATTTTTTCGATTTTCAAAATCCTTTGATCTTTGCCTGGCTGCCTATTATTCGCGACTCACTCAATTAAAACATTTTTAATTGGATTTCCAAGACCGCTTACGTGTCAACATTCATGTGATTTTGTGGTTTTTCAAAATTTGACAATCGATTTTTTCGAAAAAGATTTTTTCGACAATGCGAATCCAGCAAAAGTGAGTAAAAATAACATGATCATAAAGTTTAGTCTGAGCTGAATCCAACGATGTAAAGTTTTCGTGGCTACGACTTATATTGCAATCGCAACGAATTGTTAAACAATTTCGCTTTTTAGCCGGTTTTTGGCTAGTTTACACTATTTGCGGTAAATCAACGCACAATATAGCACAGCTTGTCGGAAATCACATCAAATAGGAAATTGCTTAAAAATTCGTTGCTGGGGCAATTTAAGCCGTAGCCACGAAAACTTTATATGTATGGTTGGATTCAGCTCAGATTAAACTTTATGATAATGTTATTTTTATCCACTTTTGCTCCATTCGCATTGTCGAAATTTTGGCTCAAAAAGTGGTATTTTTCGAAAAAATCCATTTTCAAATTTTAAATTTTTTTTCGTAAGTCACATGAAAGCTGACATGTCAGCGGTCCTGGAAATCCAATTGAAAAATTTTTCCATTGATTGAGTAATAGGCTGTCAAAGTTGGAAAAGTTTCGAAGATCAAAGGATTTTGAAAATCGAAAAAATTTAATAACTATCGCAATTCTTGACGAAATTAGCTTAGGGACTGGTTCAAAATTGAAAGCGTATATACGCAATTTTTGATACGTTTTAATTGGAAACGTATATACGCTTTCTGATACGTTTTTTTTTGAAACAAAGTTACTCAGGCGCAGAGATTTTTAGTTTTTCTAGCACTAAAGTGTTAGATTCCTATTGTAAGGGCTGTGTCGGAAGCAGCTTACAAAGAGCAGACTTAGTATACAGCCAGAAAGTCTGCTACCAGACAGATTTTGAAAATACGGTTTAAAGGCGTATAAGAGAAACGTATATACGCTTTCTTTAAAAAAGATTTTTGAACCAGTCCCTTACATTTGGAATACAAAATGTTTGGGACATGGGCTAAGTTTCTACTGAACGGCTAGTTTCTGGCGTCTACTGATCTTTCAAAACTCAAAAAATCGTCTTCTTTTGATGAATTTTAATTTTTTCGAATTTTCTTTTCAGCCAAAAGAAAGTTCATGCCATGACTGTTCAGAAAATATATACATTGCTGCAGCAAAAATGTACCGGTAATTCAGTATAAACAAAACAATTTCGCTCCCTACATTTTTAGGTCAGACTTTAATTTACTTTGAAACGATTCATTAGTTTCATTTGCTAATAAACACAAACATATTATTGCTTGCCTATTTTTAATAGAATGTTTCTTACCAGGTTCTTGCCAATATGGCAAAGTCGAAGAACATATTACGTTAGTTTTCAGTTAGTTGCAACTTCTAAGTATCGGTGTCACGGTGCAAATCTTCCCCCCGTGCAAAACTTCCCCCCGGAAGATTTGCACCGGTGCAATTCTTCCCCCCGGAAGTTTTGCACCGGTGCAAATCTTCCCCCGGGGGAAGATTTGCACCGGCAGAATTTCTTAGTTATTAACAATAATAACAACAACCGAGATCTTAGCTAAGCTCTGGCTTATAGTTTCGAAATTTTAAAACGCAGCTTAATCGAAACATAACTTGGAAAACGCGATGATGCTTCTTTAAACTTTAGCTTTCACATTTGAGGGCAAATGGATTTTTCGACTGCTATGGTAGCTAAGCTAGCACAACAAATAGCTGTCACAATTCACAGGTTTTGCAATAAATAAAATTAATTGATTAAAATTGACCAGTGCTTTGTAGTTTGTTATAACACCATGAATGAAAGTTTCTTTTTTAGAGTTATATGTGAATATACTTTCATTTATCTGTATGAACTATGAATTTATCAATGTCAATCAAACAACGTTTGAGCTAAAATTAACATTGAAGTTTTAACTATTTTAACTTGAGTAACTCTTGTAACTCAAAACGAGGATTTATCCTGTTTTTCTCTTTACTTCAAAATCCAGTTGCACTTAACTCCATAAACTCCTCTATAGTCTTTTGAGAAAGCCTTTAGAATTTAGATCCATACTTGAGATCGCCCTCAAAGGAAATACACAAAAACGAAACCAACCAAGCAAAGTTTAGATTCTTACATAGCAAGTAAAGTAGCAATTATAATTGGTTAAGAAAGCAAGAAAATGTTTAGAAGAACTAGGATTAAACTTTATCCCCCCCAAAGCCCTAATTGCATTTTATCACCCCACCCCCCCCCGAACCTTGAAGACGTCTAGAAATAAAGGCAAATTCAAGGTAAATTCAACATTTTTGTGATATTTTAATCAATTTTAAGTTTTAATCTGTCTATTATTGATTCATTATCTTAAAATTTGGTGAAAATGCGAATGAGAATTGTGCGCACTTTCAGTCAATCTTTTAAAAATTTAAAAGATTAAATTCTTGATTTTCAGGGCAGACAAACGGGATCCAAAACGTTTGTCACCATTTTTGCTCAAATGTTGGTTCCAGCTGGTGTCAGAAGCTTTGAACACGAATCTGAGATTAGCTTTTCGATAGCTCAATCTAACAACTTCATCTTACAATATATAGCTAACGAAAAGCTGAATTGAAAAATGAATTTTGATGCATGATAAACCAAACACGTCTACGAATGTTATTGTAGCGCTTCTACCAGGGCTGGTGGACCAAGAAGAAACCAAGGACAAGCCCGAACGGGAGGCGTCAGGCACCCTTGTACCCACGAAACCAGGACCTAGAAGAGAGAAGGGAAGAAGGAGGTTCAGCTTTTCACTCACCATTGAAAGTAAAGAATTGGTCCCACCGGGGATCGAACCACGGCCCTTCTGACTCCGGAGCAGACATGCTAACCACTACACCACGGGACCATCAGCTGAACTCCCATTGCAGGCTTATCAATCTTTCCTATACCTGCTTCCCTTACATCTCCCCCGGGTTTCTTTAAGACGCGTCCCGCGGCTTACTCAACTCGGAATCAAACCGAGAGCGCATCCAGCGCAGGGCATTCTGAGCCCAAGGGATCCGTGCTCCCCCGACGCACGTTCCAGACCCCTTTAGATCCAACCAACCAGAAGCAACTACTGGGGGACCGGAGACAGGAGTCCAATCCGGGTCCTGAGGCAGCCTCGACACATGTAGCGCTTCTACCAGGGCTGGTGGACCAAGAAGAAACCAAGGACAAGCCCGAACGGGAGGCGTCAGGCACCCTTGTACCCACGAAACCAGGACCTAGAAGAGAGAAGGGAAGAAGGAGGTTCAGCTTTTCACTCACCATTGAAAGTAAAGAATTGGTCCCGCCGGGGATCGAACCACGGCCCTTCTGACTCCGGAGCAGACATGCTAACCACTACACCACGGGACCATCAGTTGAACTCCCATTGCAGGCTTATCAATCTTTCCTATACCTGCTTCCCTTACATTATGAATATAAGTAAGTGTTCCCAAATGAACTTTACCCCTCCCCCCCCCCCAAAGGGGTAGACGAGGATAATGTTCAATTGATCCTAGCCAGGTTTCAGTCATTGAACATTATAAAATTCAAATGCAAGATACAGGTTATTTCGGCTTAATGTATTTGTTGAATTTAATTCATAATTCGATTTTACATACACAATTTTACTTAAGTTTTATTACAATTCAATTGAATCAATTAAGACTGCCAAAACGACAGGTTTGACGACGAATTGAACTATTACTTTATCTATAGAAACAAGTGACTGGCGAAAAATAAACGTAGAATTGTTAGAATTAATACTAAATAGTTCCCAAAACTTTTGAATTATGTGTTGCTAACTTCACGGTCACTCTGACAGCTGGTGCAAATCTTCCCCCGGGGAAGTTTTGCACCGGTGCAAAATTTCCGGGGGGAAGATTTGCACCGGTGCAAAACTTCCGGGGGGAAGATTTGCACCGGTGCAAATCTTCCGGGGGGAAGATTTGCACGGGGGAAGATTTGCACCGTGACATCGGCTAGTTTTTGCCGAGATGACCAGGATGCCGAAAGGAAAGATCATTATTATTTGATGTTTGCTTCAATGACATTTCCATTACGATTAGTGGTTGGATGTCGAGTTTTCGAACCTTCGGCCACTCCTTGTTTTCCGAGCTTTCCTGAAAATAAAAGCTGCTTTCCAGGGTATGAGGTGCATGTCATACACCATATTTTAACTACTTACGGATTTATAGTTGAACTGAGAAAGCTAACTTTACAAGAGACTGTACGCGCCTTTGAAAGCAAAGCACTCGATGTGACGTGTTTGACGGATGGATACAGTTCTGCATTAGCTGATGTCGCGCAGCCAACTGTTCCCATATTTATTGAATCCCATATTTGTTACAAAGAAGCTCTCTCCAATAGTCGCCCATAGTGCCTCAAAAGCTTCATCTAACTGGTCTGTTTATATAGTTTTGCTGCTGTTTAGACTGTTGCTAAGTTTACTAGACTACGTCATAACCTGTGTTCTGGCAAACGTCAACATCGGAAATTCATTTTTTGCATACACAAAATTATGGAAAAGAATATGTGACGTTGTTCAGACGAGCATACGTACCATTTTTTCACTTTTAATCGCTATCGAAACGGGAGGAATTACTATATCTTTGGTAAGAGATGATATCGGCGTGCAGGAAGAATCATACGATGCGGTGATGAACAAAATAAGAAGTGGAAATTGTGATGTAATTGCACGTAAAGAAATAATCGACTATGCAATGAGTATCTCCTACTTTGGTGTAAGTTGGTTGATATAATAGAAATCCTGTAAATATTTAAATAATCAAAAAATAATGTAAATTATGTAAGATGCAAGGGCTAATAGTTGTTATAGTTTACGAATTACCATAGGATTCTTTTAAAGCAGTTTAGCGGAATTAAACCAAGACCTTGGTCACTTCATAATGAAATAATCCTGCAAAAGTGAAATTTTGGACCGGGGGCTTTCAGCATGTTGTCAGCATGTTCAGTATTTCAAAATCAAATAAAATCACCAAACAAAATACCATAACTTGAGTAATACGTAGTTATGTATGTGGTTAGAAATTGCTTGTTTTTCGGAAAGTGGTCATTTTTAAATTATTGCACTATATACGATTCCCAGCTCAAGTTATCGTATTTGAGGGGGGCATTTTTTGGACGATTTTTCGACCATTTCCGACTTCTCTCGTTGTCACATATTTTTGTCATAGTCATATTGGTATATTTTAACGATTTTTTTTAAATTAAAGTTGGATCTCTTATGGTTAATGAGTAATTTCACCTCAAAGTTGGCGTCTGTATGTGTGCACAAGAAATTAATTGGAAAGTATCAATTTTTTGACTAATGACAAAAAATCTTGAAACAGGGCAAAGAATATCAGCATGATTTGGTATCGTTAGAAACGACTATTTATATACTGTGATTTGTTGGATTTTTTAAAATAATTTTTGAAACCTGCTGTCTGTGAAATTTGACGTTTTTTCTTCATTAATGAAAACTGGGGAGTTTCAAATGTGAGCAAGCATTACAAAAATTTAAAGGCCTAACTAAAACAAATCACAGCTAGTAAATAGACGTTTCTAGTGATACCAAAGGAGGCTGGCAATCTTTGCCCAGTGTCGAGATTTTTGTCACTAAACATCTTCTTTCTTTCTTTCAAAATTTTGAAATTTTTCTTGCGTTTAACGTGAGACCATGTCAATCAGCAGCTGCCACCCATATGGCAATACTGGTGATTTTTCAAACTTTTCAAAATATGTCATATTTTATATCAATCGAAAGCTTTCGGGTTCAGGATCAATTCTTCTCATAGAACAATTTTTTGAAAATGCTTCTGTTTTAAGTTAATCGCTAATGTTAATCGCTTTAAGTTAATGTTTGGAGAAGTCAGTGATGCCAGTGGTCCTGTCTCATCGTAAAAATCGTTAACAAATATTCTGTTTGAAACCAGTTTAAAACTGTCTAAAATGGTTTAATTTGTGGTATTTAGACATAAGAAAGAAAACCAAGTCAAATTCTGGAAATTGATAAGCGATAACTCACTTTGCTGCCGTACCCTCATTTTTGCTGATATTCAAATTGTACTCAATGAATGGCTTATAACTTACGGAGAACTGAACAAAACAATTCAAAATTTAAATTTAAACGTACGACATATGTGGCTAAAATTATTTGTGAAAATGAGCAAAATCAGTGGTATGAAAATTTTTCACGATGGACGCCCCCCCTTAATTTGTCAAAACCGCCAGTTTTTGCAAGATCTGATAGTTATATATTTACACACTTAGAAGGTAACTTTAATTAATTTTCAAACGAACTCGTTTTGGGAGTTTGAAACTTATCATCTGAGTGTTGCAACTCTTTTAAACTAGCTAGCTAGGGAATTATTCTATATTGAATTTTTCACACTGGCTCCGTAGAGCCTCATCGGTCCAGTGGGTGCTACAGAGCCTCCACCGTGCCGACCGAACCTATTGGGCTTTGAAGCAGAACCCTATGCTCCAGACCGGGTCCGGTCAGCGAAAGTTTTGAACAACACGACACTAAATGTATCTAGGACTGATACCTGTTTGTGGATAAACAACTATTCAGCTTGACCGTTATAGTTCGCCAATCATTTAACAAGACATTGTGTCAGCGATCTAGCACCGTATACACTGTTTAGACTGACTGAGACAAACAGGGTAAACAGTTAAGCAGATCTAGACAAACACTGTTTATGCGCTGATTGCCTTAGTTTACGTTAAGCTGCTTTAGAATTAATTTCATTTATAGTATTTGCAAGAAATCGGATCAATCCAACTATACAATTACGCCAACTTTCGTACAGTACTTCAGCAGCTGTTGTCAACTTCAAAATGTAAAATTCTAATTAGACTTTGAAAGTTCATTTGCTTTCTACGCCAGTTTGGGTGAACAACTAAAAATCATAAGATTTGCTGACACTGTCGGTAAGTCCATGCCAAATGAATGAACTGCTCATCGAAAGTACAGCAGCGTATTGCAGTCATGTCTTAATTTTAGTAACCCATAAAGCACATCATAGAGGACTCATGAGCACTCCATAAGCGCTATGAGTCAAGGTTACATGTATAGGTACGTAGATTGTTGTGAGCTAAGATAACATATTATGGTATACCAGATTAACAGGCAATATAATTTATATATCTAATTTTAATATAATATCATGCATAATATCAAACCATACGGATAACAAAGGCTAAATCAGCTATTTAGCCTGTCACTTCGGCTGTAGAAATTACTATCTGTTTTAGGCGAACAGTGGGTCTATTACTATAGACGATCTCTTTTGCCAGAAATCAAGAAGCATATCGTTTTGGCAACTACCCAAGGTTCCATGGAGGATTTCTATAACCGTCTACAGCTGCAACGGATTTCTCCGGACAAACCTGCGACTGCAAGGAAAAGCAGTGGCAATGTTACAGTCGGTGTATTTTTCCAAGGCTACTACGTTGGCGGCATAGGAGTGCTGGTGCTACTATACTTACTGCTAGCTAGGAGTATGTGGGGTTTTAAAGTACATCCTAAATATTCTGTTCAGCGAGCATTCATATAATAAACATTTTGTGTTAGTATGCCAAATTTGTGCAAGCTTGATTTGTATAGTTGGAATTTATAGAAAGATCAAAGATGATGATGATGATGATGATGATCAAAGATGATCAAAGATCAAATTGATCAAAGAAGATGTATACAATATACATAACTGAAATCATTGACTATTATCACCCCATTGCTTTTAGTGGATATCAGCCTGAAAAACGAACAGCTTCCGCTACAAAAACCATTTGTCATTTACCTGTAATTTCAGATATATTGTTAACTGTTTCACATTCGGAAAGTGCAGAAAACTACAATTGGCAATCGCTTGGATAAAAGTTCCTCTCTCTCTCTCTTGTATCGGCAGATGAGAAATATAAATAGCATTCGCATTTAGCGACTATACGCTACTTCCGATCTGTTTGCAATCTATGAATGTTAACGTCGTATGTCGTTGTTAGCTGTCTATTAAGACGTACTTTGCATACAGACTTTCATTTGCTTTTAAAGCTAGAACAATTTTTAGTCAGTTCGAGCCCACCATTCAAGCGAATGCAGCGTCGGCAGTAATTTGTCCACAGTAAAGCCGTTCCACCATGTGATAGGAGAAGCTATGACGATTAAATTATTCTTCAGTTTATACCCTCTCAGCATCAGCTCTGGGACTTACAAGTAAATTAGCTGGTTTTCTCTGGAAAATTTAGCAACATTCGTGCATCGCCCGACTTTGACTATTTCTAACTGCTTCCGGATCCATTGGGAACCCTTTACGTTGAAATGTGGGAGAACTATTTTTCTATCTATTGGATAGCAACTAGCAGTACAGTCTTTCTAGGTGCTCTCAGTAACACATGGCAGCCAAAAATTTAAAACTGGTCATGTTCAAACTTTAGCCCTGTGGAAATGTAGTCAACATAAGGGTTTAGGTGATCAGTCATAATCCAACAACCGTTAGCTTATTTATGTCAAACAGTCCTGTTCGTTTGCGTTTGGAGTGTTGCGGCCACAACTGGGCAATGGGGGGGGGGTGGCCACCCAAGGTCCCACATACGCGCCGAAATGATACCTATATAATATTTTGGAAAAATTGACTCACCAAAATGATACCTACACGATTTTTTGAAGTTTATGACGCGGAGCCAAATTTGACTTATTTACGCATCTGTTTCTTCAATCTCCACACAGTTTTGACTTGTCTACACACCAAATGTGTTAGCACGCAAGTACGCACCTGATTTTATCTATCGGATGTGGCCGGTCACTTGGGCTTTAAAAGCGCAATTGTGGTTGAAATTTATTCTAATTTGCTACAATTACATTATTTACCCTATAAAACATGTTATAAAAGTCGCGGCTTGAAAATTTGAGTTTTGGACAAATTAGCTTTATTCCGCCATAACTTGCACTGTGACCACCCTACATGAATAAACTTATAGTCATTCGAATCCTCTCACCAAGACCTACAACTTTGTTCTTGAGAGTTTTCTTCGATTCCTTAAGGTTTAAGAGATAACAACAAAAATTGATTTTCGAGGTCCAAAACCGGCCATTTCTCGAAAAATTAAATATTGCAAGATTTCGCCAGCTTCAATAGTGTTGGTCCGTCAGTCAAGTATTGTCCATATTTGTGGTCCTAAAGGACATCCAAAGGAGAGCTCTCTGCGGTATCTCTGCCGGCGCACAGCAGCGAAAATGTGAAATTTTGAAAATCGCAACTAGATTGTTTTGAACACAGATTTCTCTCAACTCATGCGATCAATTAAAAACAGCTTTACACACGTATTTTTGAGACAATTGCCGAGGGCGATTTTTCATGGTTTTGCATTTTGATTTTCAGTTCGAGAGAAATAGGCGTCCAAACTTGAAAATTTTGACGAAAATCGGACAAAATTTACGTTTTTCTCAAAATCTTGATCTTCTTTACTCGTTAAACAATTTCAGAAAAAATAGCCCTCGGGAAGACGTTTCTTTTGAAGCCTGAACTGGTCGCTTTTCGTTAGCTTTCCCACACTTCGAGAAATCCATGTTCAAAAATTGTTTTCATGTTACTGCAAGTCGTTGTTCAAATATCATGTTGTTCAAGCCGAAGAGTTGAAATGAGACAGCTATACTGTACCTAGTTGTAACAAGCACATTCTAAGCTTTAAAATTATATAAAAATTATTGTTGAACTCCAAACATTGAGCAAATTACAGTCTTTCAAAATTTGCTGCAAATACCCGAACCAGCACCTTAAGACACTGAATTTACTCCGTTTACACACACTATTTGATCCACCAACGCACTGAATTTAAATATCTACACTCCGCATGTCTGTTATCTATGCATCAGATTCATCGCACAGAATTTGACTTACCGGCGCGCCGGATTCGGCCTGCTGACGCACCCAATTTGGCTTACCGACGCACCGGATTCGCCATACTGACGCACAGAATTTGGCTTACCGACGCACCGGATTTGGCCTGCTGACTCACCGAAGTCGGTTTACCGATGCACCGGATTTGGCCTGCCGACGCACCGAATTCGTTTACCTACGCACCGCATTCGCGCAGACCCCCGTGGTTACTATTGAGAATTTAAGCATTTTCCGTTTGCATAACATTAAGTTAGGTGATTGAATGCCCACAGCGTACTGTAAGTAGACAATTGGCTATCCACAGCATTATTTGTTCTTTTCACATTACAGCTTGTTTTCTCAAATTACGCACCAAAACTTACAGTACCCTTTTTGAGGAAAACGCACCGGATTTCCACCTCCCATTCGAGAAAAAGTCTGCCCAGGTATGGTTGCGGCCCATAGTCCCATCTAATGCC
>JASAND010013227.1:0-25642 GCA_030248195.1 Trissonchulus latispiculum
TATTAGAACAAAGTCTTTTGATATCATTATTTTACTAGATTTCTTGATACGAATATATGTATTTTGACTTTTTGATTTCTTCAGAATAAACTTGTTCTTTTCCCCTTTTCCCTCCCGTTCCCTTTAGTTTCTATTGATTTATATTTTTCTTGATTCTGAAATTTCTAAATTTGCAAGTCGTGGTCTGCTTTTTACTTTTACACTTTTTATTGGACTTTTTTTTGGGCTCCTACATTTTCCCACTCTCTTTTGGAGTGGTACCCCGCGGGTCGTCGCGACCTCCGTATGCCGGGTGGGAGGGCCGCACGCTCGGTACCATTCTTTTCTATTTTTAGATTCCGTTTCGAGTAGCCTTTTTGAGTTTTTTCTTTGAATTTGCACAGGCCTTGGTGCCGGTGCCTCCATATGCTGGGGCGTACCGACACTCTGGTCTGGGGCTCTTTCCAAATCTTAGGTGGGGCTGTAATTGTGTCGTCTATATTCTGTCGTACTTACTTTTCTTGCATAATCTTTTGCCATTTTATTAATCAGATTCCATTTGTGCTTTATTTGTTGGCCTTAAATTTTTGTTTTTGTTCTAGATTTTGTGCTCGTCTAATCATGTCTACTGTCCGGTGCCACACCCCCGCTTGGTGCCCAGGTGTGCCCCCAGGGTGATTGGTGTCTTCGCTGGCTATGATGAATGGGTGGCGGCGTGGCTTGATGGCGGATCTGATCTCTGTGTTCGGGTCCTGGATTGGAGGCCGCTGGTGTGTTGGTTGGGGACCTAGCTGCCTACGCAGGCTGGTCGGCCTTTTGGTGCTACTCCGGTGCTTGGTTTCCGGTTTGTGACTTTTCTACTGCCATTTGCCATCTCTGGTGGCCTTGACTTGTATATTTGTATTGACTTTTTGTTTCCTATGCGGGTATTGTTCGCGCGTCTTGCCTGCGCGCTTTCCTTGGCTAGTGGGGGCCTTGACTCTTTAGGGCTCTTGTGGAACCTTGATGGGGCCGTGCAGGAGGGGTTGCAGGGCCTCCTGTTTTTCTGACTGTCCGGTCCTGACGCTGGCAGGGGGCCCTTCTGTGGTCATAGGCCCTCCTGCAATGGTGCGTGCACTCCTGTCTGAGCTGCTTTACATCGCTGACCTGTCGGTGCTCGGCGCTGGGTCCTGTGGGTTGTTTCCGGCCGGTCTGGCTTGGATTTTGTTGGCTGGTCCCAGTCCGGCTTCGGCTTGGTTCAGTGTTGACTCTTGGCCTCTCCATTCTGTCGTGGCAGCTAGGTCCGGTGTGTATTGGTTGTTGGCTCCTGTTGTGCTGGATAGTTTTGCGGTGCTGGGGTGAATACCGCGTCGTCCTTTCCCCGGCACACCTGTTGACACTGTCCACCCATCCTTGTATTTTGTAATGGTTGTGGTATATTTCGGGTTCTGTCCTGTCTGATATTTGTATTAGTTTTTTGGGAGGGAGCCTCGGGACAAAATTTTTCTTAAATTGGGGTCGTTTGATTGTTTTCCGATTTT
Organism: Trissonchulus latispiculum; assembly: GCA_030248195.1. Lineage (NCBI taxonomy): Eukaryota > Metazoa > Nematoda > Enoplea > Enoplida > Ironidae > Trissonchulus > Trissonchulus latispiculum. The sequence continues at coordinate 1,500 of JASAND010013227.1, forward strand.
TCGTATGGGTGCCCGCTACCTCGGCTTGGCCGTTGTAATGTACATAATTTGGTGCCGGGCTAGTAGATTTTTTCACTTTTCTTTTTCTTAACTGTTTTTACTCATATGTTTGATTTACTGACTGTCACTTTCGCCTCTTTTCCTTAAAATTTTTTCTTTCTATTTTCTATCTCTAAACATGTAGCTAGGCAAGTACTCTAGTTTCCTCTATATTGCTTACTCTGGCATTGCTATCATTGTTTCGTATCAGTATACCTCTTTATATTCCTTTGTCTGCACTTTTGCAAAATATATATATTGTTATTTTCTATGCATATATCCTCATATAGCTTTCATACTTTCTAGTTTTCCTGGTTTTCTTTAATTGGGGTATTTTTCGAATGCTATGTGGCTTCGGACGGTTCTCCCCTTTAGGATGTTGTGTTGTAGTTGTGTTGTATTGTACTGATTGTCGTTAAAAGTAGTTATCAAAAAGTTGTCGAAAAGTTGTCTCAATTAAGTTTGAGTAGTCTTACCGTAGTCCGGTCAGCATGTCGAGAATGTGTTTGCTTGACCGAGGTTCGATGCATGTGCATCAAAAACATTTTACTTTTACGTAGAATTTCTGAAAACTGTTTTACCTTACTAGTACGTAGCATACCTGTGATAACTCCTTTTTACCTTTTTCTAACCGGTCAAAACCCGTCCGAGGCCGCCCGGGGGAAAAGAGGGGGTATTATGTGAAGATAGCGTGCACTAAAGATAGATATTTCGTGAAGTTAGCACGCATTCCTAAATTATGGAATTATTTGAGAAATGATCAATTTGACAAACGCTCAGCGTTTTGGTGACTCTTGTCTGAAATCGTCGGTACTTTAGCTAAATTCTCATTAGGTTCACGCTTGAACAAGTTAGTTGAGTTTTGGGTTGAGTCGGGAAGTGGTCGGGGAATTCAAGTGGGTTCGATCCGATTTTTGGGGTTCGCGCATTTATTGTCTAAGTTGCGAGATCTGCACTATTTTGTGAATTTCTTGGCGCTATAAATTTATTCTAGTTTATATTTGAAAAGTAATGTGAAATAGTTGTATCGCTAGTTTGATTTTATAGTTTCTGGAGTCTTGCTGGCTCATTTGTGAAAGTGATAGTAAAATCATTTGTTGTTAAATATTCTTTCTTAGGCAGACTTAGGGCATTTTCTATCGGCATCACACACCACACAGTTACCTAGTGATCTAGTCTTATCCTAAATTATAGATAGTCAACTCGTTTTATTCGAGAGTAGTACATTTTACCAACAGACGTAGATTCGAACTTCACACCCACTTAATGATCCATTTGTAAAAGTGATTGATCCAGACGCATCATGAGATGGAGTGAATGATCCAACAATTATTTTCATTGATCCACCCGTCAATTTTGCACAAATACCGCTTTTATATGTGGTTCGCCAAATACCATTTTGCGAACCAACTTAATGATCCAACTGCGGGAGTCACATCACTTGAAAGAGAATTTTCTGTATTCAATGATCCACAAACCCAAAAAATACGAAAGTGCTTAGAAAAAATTTAATTTCAATTTAAAAAGTTAAAATTTTCCAGGGATTTAACAGAAAATGCTTGCCTCCAACCTCATAAGTGTGCTTGCTGTCCGCTCACCGAAATCTGATCGGTTTAATTACAAAATTCTGACACAACCAATTCTTTTAATTTCTGTTATTTCATGTTAATTTTGTTCGATGTAACTCAATATAGTTTCCGTTGATTGTTTATTGTTTCAAAATGAGTGGAAATGCAGAGCAAAATTTCAAATTTTGTACATATAAAATTTTAAATGTCTGACTGGCCGTCCGCTCACCGATAACGGGCAGGGTCGGGCGCAAATGACAAAATTTTATATTCTTTTATTATCAGCGTCGATAAAGGTTTTCGACATCGCTGAACACGAATATTCAGTTCTTTTGGCAAGGAAAACTTTGTTTCGCCCTGAATAACCAGGTAAACTAAGTTGAAAGGCATTGCTGCAGTGCAGTTACGTAATCATAATGAAAGCTAGAGATTTTCTATAAGAAACAAAGTTTTCCTTGCCAAAAGAACTGAATATTCGTGTTCAGCGACGTCGAAAACCTTTATCGACACTGATAATAAAAGAATATAAAATTTTGTCATTTGCGCCCGACCCTGCCCGTTATCGATGAGCGGACGGCCAGTCAGACATTTAAAATTTTATATGTACAAAATTTACGTGTGTCTGCTTGACACCCCCACTTAATGATCCAGTTGCAAATACAATTGATACAGGTTTATTACACTAAGAAACAAATGATTCAACCTTAATTTTAATTGATACGGATGGAATTTTGGTAAAAATCCTGCATTTTGAGGGGGAGTGCTAAAGTCACATGTGCGAACCAAAGGATTGATCCAACTTTGTTTTATGCAAAAGATATTAGTATGTGTGATATGAGAAATGATACATTGAATATATTCTTGATATTTGCGACAAACAATTAGCTTATACAAATATTACCCAGATTAGTAAACCCTTTCATATCATAATAAAAGCAAACAGAAGCTAGCTAATAACTGGCTGAATAAGTATTTCTTGAGAATTGGTTGGGTTGGGAGGGGTTGCTGAATTCTGGAAATGTGTATTTACGTCCCTAAATATAGAAATAACGGGGTCGGAACATAGGTGTAAAGGCCAAAGGGTAAGGGGTTGGGGGAGGGGAGTAGCAACTCTTCGGTTATTTTGCCAAATTCTCCAAAACTTTTGTGTGGGGGGGCTGTAACCAAATTGTAAAATTTGGAGAATTTTGGATGGCTAAATTAGCTAGAATTTTCAAAGAATTCCCAAATCATAGTTTTAATTAAATTTAAATTGATCGGGGCTCTGTCCCACAAAACCCCCTGTAGAAAAATTTTTAGGCCGAGAGAAAAAATTGTCGCCAGTTGTGTTACCCACAGCAACGCTCCGTTACACCTATACCCTGTACCCCTGATTGCATTTTTACAAAACATTTTAATTTTACAGAACTTTCTGTTTAAACACAATGCAATATAACATACTACTACCATAGGTGTAATTGGGGAGGGGGCTGGGAGGGACCCCCATTTTTCCAAACCCCCACAAATTTTCCAAAGCCCCCCCAACTAGGGGGAGGTTGGGCAAATTGGCCAAGACTTGGGCATTTTTAGGGTAATGTTTGCAAATGTTTTTTTTTAAAAGTCCAAATTTTAGACTTATATAATGGGTTTATTATCGCGAGAAATACACGTTTATAACGGTTTTATAGACTTCCAGACTCAATAATGACCGTATTCTGGACATAGAAAAATGTTGGCAATGAAGTTTTCGAGTTTAAAACTCCTGTCTAATGTTGAAATTACTTCATGATTTCATGTTTTTAGGCATAATAGTAATGTCTGTAAATGCGATTTTTGGCATAAAAACTGAAAATTTTTTGGGGGAGGTTTGGGGTAGGGGGTTTAAAAAGAGAACCCCAAATTTAGGGAAAGGGCTCCCCCCCCCAAATCCCAGTTACACCTATGACTACTACTACTACTACCGTCAGTACTTGATATGGTTAGTGTAGAGGGTAAAGAAGGGTTGTTTGTGGCTCGAAATATATTTAAGACGTTTGAAAAGCCTTAAAGGTTGTCTGGCATGAACAAAAGGTAACCGAAGAAGCAAATTTTGTCTTAATTTTTGTGAAAGAAAAAGTCGATTAAAAGTTAATACATACCTAATATTTTGGGTTTTTCGCGGTTTATTCCGCTTTATGGAAACCCCTCACCCTTCAGCATGCCGCTACTCGCCTTTTTTGATGGTCACCGAAAATCGTCGAAAAAAACCAGGTTTTAGAAGTCAAAGTTTCAAAACTTTCCATAATTTTTAGCTAATTTATGCAAGCCTTCTTTTTCCACTGGGCCCTCACCCACAATCTCCCAACACTCAACAGTCAGCAATCAACAATCGAATATTATATGGTATAGAACAGAAGACGGGGAAACACCAATGTTTTTCTATTTACCAAATTGTTACCCGACTTCATATCGTCGAATAGCTGCCAATGGTTGTCCCGTCGACGGGCATAGCAGACAAAGTGCCCAGGCTGGTATCCAACGCATGCTCTCAAAGTTAGTTCCGCTGACTTGACGTTTACGATGGTCGGCAATTTTTCAAGGGGTATCCTATCACACCGTGATTGTCCTGAACCCAGAAAGGTGCCTGCATCTTTTCTTCCTTCACCGGAACGACAGTGAGATACGAGCCACAAGTGAGGTGGTATGTTTGGAGCCATTTTGGAACGGATCCCGCTACAATAGAAACCGATGGAAGGTGGATCCGTGCCGCCGAATTTATCCATAAACGCACTGGAAGGAATAATACTGCTAGGACCAAACTTTCGCCCACATTCTGAGTGAGAACAATCAAAAATGTTTGATAGTTGTTCTTCTAAAGATGTGCGCAAAGCATCGCTCGATATCGAGGAGCTGATTTGAAGACTGACAGGAAATGAAGTTCTCCTTTCTGTCTGTGACGGCAGCGGACAGAGCGGATCCTTGCAAATGCTCAGATTCTCAGAAACACCAAAATCCACAGTGGCATCAACCACTTTTTCCACGGCCATGAAGCAATCCAAAACATCAACAGGATCATCAGGATCAACAAAGCGTTTATGCAACAGTTCTGCCCTTGCCTTGTACACTGAAGTCATCGACGAATTTCCAGAAACCATTTTCACAAATTCGGCACATTCTGATGTGGAATTATTGACTTGAGCTCGATATGCGGTTGAATCGGTCATTGCTGTTAAAATGGAGGAAGCTATGCTGTCGAAACCGCAAGTATTCTTCAGGGTAATGGAACGGTCAGTTTTCGGAAAGCGGACCTGCGTCAGCAGGTTGGCATTCCTCAATAATCTAACAGGAAAGGAACGTGGGCTGAGATCAGGATTTGGATCAAAGTATGTTCGGGCCTTTTTTGCCATCATAGCATCCGGTGTACATCGTCGCTGCCAGGACTCCTCTTGATTCAGGTGAGACATTTCAAGTTGACTTCTGCCAACTTCGTTTGGACGGCATAAATGGCATATGCCCTGAGCACGATAGCCTTCGTTCTCTTCTTCGATATCACAGCATATGGCGTGGGCGGCTCGACCGCAAATCCGACAAGAGTGACTCCCATCGTACGGCATCTGACACACACAGCAAACTGGCAAATTCACTGTGTCTTGGGCTGTACTGATTGTTCCCAAATTCACTTCTGTGGAGGCGTGCGGCGCTTTATCTTCGACAGCAATTATGCTTGCGGTTTGTCGGCTATCGCGAGCAAGCTTCAGCTTCATCATTCCACTCAAATCTTCATGAAAGATAAGGAGGAATTTGTCAATGCTGATTGGAAGCTTCTCCTTGGACAGCAGTACTCGCTTGACGTATTTGTGATGGGACTCAACACTCGCGCTGCTGACTCTAGTTTCTCCAAATTTATGGAATGGAAGCAAAACCGCTGTAACCATGGGAAAATGTTCCCAAACAATCTGAACCAGTGCCTTTGGAATTCCGGGAGAGTGGTAAGGATTGGGGACACCATCAGTAGGAGCCACCGGCGACAGCAGAGGCCACGTCTGATACTATAGCTTGGGCAAACACCAGAAACTTATTTGCCTGTGCAGCAGCTGCGACAGATGGATCACTGTCATCCAGTTCTTTTTCCAAATTTGTATCATCATCTAATATTGCTTCAATTTCAGATTGAATGTCTTCCGAACAGCAGCGGAGGATTCGATCAACAGATTCTTCAGCGGCCGACAAGCTTTCAGAAAGAGCCGCTGTGCAGACGCAACGAAAGAGAGATTCGGCTTGTTTTATAGTTGTAGCCATCACTAGCTGGGCTGCCGCATGCAGGAAGAATCTTCGTACCTGGCGTGGCTTCCCTTTCAAAGACGGAAGCTTTGAGACCAGATGAAGAGTATGAGCGCAATCATTCCTTATCCAAGTAGCTGGAAGTACAGCACAACTGCCATGAATTACGGCCCAGCATGAATCAAGATACACATGAAGAGATAAACCAGTGAATGCCTCCGTGCATGCTCCCATTAAAGCTTTACTCTGATCCGTAACAGCGACTTTTGGTGTGGGTGCTCCCTTAAAAATCCACATTTTGAGCCAATACGCAATTGCTGCTGTGTGGTGGCGCTGACTCAGCATTTGTACAACGGGACTGCCTTCAGAAACACCGGCATAATAAAGCATTCTACTGCTCTTCGGAACATCTTCGTGTATAGGCTTCACCGTTGACCCAGTAGCATCCAATACTAGAACTCCTCCAGTTCTGTTGACATGCTGCTTGTACAAATCCATTTGTTCCTTTGTCCAAAAATGAACAAAGAATCGGTTAATTCCGATGTCTTCCTGGATAAAGTCTGGTGCCACCTCCCGAATTTTCATAACGGCTATGACAGGATCGGGGTCTACCTTCGAACATTGCTGAGCATCTGAAACTGCACGACGAATTTGACTAGCTTTAGGAACAGTTGGGGGTTCCATGTCCCCAACGTTCATCAAATGATCCGCCATTTCGAGTTGGATCAAAATCGGAGAGCGAAGAATTGTTGCTCGTGACTGAACAGCCTGTCGCAAACAACCTGACAGAGGTCGTTTGCGATTAACACTGTGATTTCCAGGTGGACTGGAGTAGATAAGTATTACAGGCACCTCTGTATTTGGGCTGGGTTCATCAGAAATTATTCCCTGCAGAGTGCGCCCACATCCACCCAGGTCTGCCTTGCAGGCTGCATGAAACTCTGCATATATAGTGGAATTCGATCCAGCTAAATTAACCCAATGTTTGTTAAAAGTCCAAGTACAGGGATCCTTTAGCTCCGTCGTCAGTTTCTGAGCCATGAGATGGTTCCACACCCCCTTCTTTAAATAATGTCTGACTCTAGTGCCCCTAGCTTTATCATGATGGTATGACGGCTCTGGTGAAATATCCTTCCATTCCGTTGGAGATAATCGGATAATGCAGTCATACGAAGAAGCATCGACAGTTTTCTTCGCCAAAAGGCTTCCTTCAGCTACTGGGTTGGCTTCTCTCTAAACCAAAAAGAACGTGCTGTATGGACAGGTTTCAGGTGGTTTATCCCTCCATTCGAGGTGTCCCCCATGAAAAGCCCCCATATATTCCGACATCCCCCCAATAACCCAAAAAACTACTCCATTTTTGCCCCATTTTTGGAGAGCCAGCTCAACTGCAGAAAATGAATGAATAGATATGATGATATGATTATTGATGCCCATCCCTGCTATGGATTAAGCCAAAACCTAATCCCCACTTCTCATACTATTATGTATACATCTTGCACACTTAAGGCGTTTTTATGTTTTGAAAGTGGGGGGCATAATTAGCCAAAAATTGGCACACGTTTTAAAAATTGGACCTAGAAGGGTTGATCTTCCCAACTTTTTGGATCGAAAAATAAGGGGACTCCCACCATACCCCCTCATACATACATATACGTAATGCTTTACATTTTGTTTTAGCATATGAATGTACGTATATACACTTTCCTGCATTTATATTATTGTCCACTATATTTTGCATATTATGCCCTCTTTCTCACTCTTGCTGTTTGACCGAACGTAATCCATGGATACGTTTATCGATAAGAGAAAGCAGCAGAGTGATAAAAGACAGAAATGCAAACTGACAATGCAGAAATCATTAGCACTTAGTTTTGGGCACAATTTAATCGATGACGCAACCTCTACTGCGGAATTGGAAGAAATGGGTAAGTACGTATATACGTATGTATATATATGCATTATTTTATTTACCATTGATGCCGTATCAGTTGATGTTTCTATTTCCAAAATTTCGCGTATGCGGGTTTGAATACTTCTTCTGTTCTGGCGGATCTGATCATAGCACCACTGGGTTGTAACTCCTTCTGGTAGTGCAGTAGCCATGTGAGTCCATGACACATGAGTGCGCCACGAGTGAACTGTAATGGAATCTGTTGGGGAACCAAGCAAGAACACGCCATATTTTATGGCTAATTCCGCTAAGCACTTCACTTGGTCTGCTGGTTCTTCACCAAATTTATCCCATATCGAAGCAGCGGCAGGCATACTAGGATAACATGTGTCTATGTGACTATAAACAAGACTATAAACTATATGAGTGTGAAAGCTGGCTCTGTCATCAGTTGCAGGTACATACTGTACACGCTAATGGCTGACCCACGCCACAAAAGTGTTAGTAGTGACCCCCCACTACAACTGAGTGGGGAGTCACTATCGCGAGCACAGCATGTCCCTACAGCTGATGACAGAGAGTCTGCTAGCTGTCACACTCTTATATGCAGTCATGATGTTAATATGCATAAGCTTACAGAAGTTTGGCAATCCAGGGATTGGAGTTGAGGCTTTGGATATTGCGCAATTTCAAGTTGTATAAGTAATAATTGTCTCGTCAAAGCAGATTGCACGTATATTGTATATATGAACAAATCCAAGCAAAGCAAACGAAAAATGCAGCACACTTGCAAAACAAATGCATGCTTGACTAAATCAACTAAAGATCTGCACATTTCACATACCATTTGAGCTGGTGACGTATTAGGCATGGTCAGGCACTAGATTCATCGCTTGATACGGATCTAGTACATTCCAGTAAATTCCAGTAGAATTTGTATTAATATTAATTCGTCATACGTAGCCACTGCTTGAATGTAGACATAGTAAACAACAATGGCTACATACAGCAGTGGTCAAGCATGAACAAATGTATACATTTCTATTACGTATTGCATACGGAGACACTGTATCCGATCCAAATTACGGGACTTTCCATAAACTCCATTTCAAACTTATATGTATAAATAATTAATATAATTTGATGTCTTTAATCATATGGGTGGTTATCTGTAGTCAACCTAAAACATAAAGTTCTTTCAATGAAAGCATGTAATGAGTAAACTTTAAAAGTAAATCATTGATACTTTATACGTAATATGTGGCATCTACATCCAGGTAGGATTTTGTTCCCCCCAAAAATACACATGTTGAAATGAACAATTAAATTTGATGCATGCTTGATTGACTAATCTACGATTAATCTACAAAGTACGAAAACGTTAGAAAATGAAAGTTTTTGCAGGTACAATGTAGAGCAGGGTATTTTTCGAGATCAACCGATTTGTGAGATTCAATGGTCAGACACTGGATTACCGATTTTTCTCAAATTGTTTACATCGCAAAACTTAAATTTAAAGACAGTATTAGTGCTGGGCACCAGGGAATTTTTACATAGCAAGATATCCGGATTATCCGACTTGCCAATTTTTTATTAATCTGAATTAAGGCTGAGGGTGTGGTAGGTTTATTTCGGTACTCGAAGGCACGCCCCTATCCCTGCAAAATACCCTGCATGCAAACGCTGGTAGAAAATATATATATATATATATATATATATATATATATACATATACGTACAGTGACATTTTTCAAGTGAACAAAATTTTCCAAATTCCTAACAATTTTGATGAATTTTTTGACAAAATTGGGCAAAGTTTTGCTAAAAGTCGAAAAATTTGTGTTCTAAATTTTGGAAGTTTTTCTGAAAATTGAGGTACAAATTTCAGAAAACAAGCAAAAATTGTGTATCTCCCAATAAATGGTTTGGTGCAGTCGAAAGTTGGGGGTGAGTTTGTCAAACTCTGGGGTGGGTATATCTGGCCAAAAAATGTGGGTCATAGCCCCAGCCCCAACTGATCTCCCCACCCTTGAAAACTATGCTATGATATCCTTAGCCCCCCATAACCATAGGTTCCCTGGAACTTTGGAACTTTCGAGTCTGGGGGGGGGGCTAAATTTTTAAAAATACCGTGGTCGACCCCCGAAACTTAGGGAGGAGTACACTTAGGTGTACGTGTAATTGGGAAGAAGACGGGGTGTGACCCCTCCAGCCATTTTTCCAAACCATCCCCAAAAATAGGAAGGGGAGGGGTAGTCGCACTAAAGTCGCCAAAAATTGGGTGCTTTAATGGTGTTTTGCAAAATGTTTCTAATGTCCAAATTTCTGACTTGAAGTGTTGATTACTTCGAGAAATACGCGTTTTAAACCGTTTTATGGACTTTCTGACCGTATATTGACTTTATTCTAAAATCCCTGTCTAATGTTAAAATTACTATTACTTCATGGTTGGATGTTTTTTGGCATTTGCAATGGCGGAAAATGCTACATATTTTAGGCATAAAAATAGAAAAACGGTTGTGGGGGAGGTAGGGGGGGGGGCTGGGGGAGGTTTAAAAAGGGGCCCGCCCTCAAAATTGCGGGGGAGACCACGCCCCCAATCTCTATTACACGTATGGGGTATATACCACCCCCCTACTCCCCCCAGATTTCGAACCTCAGAAAATTCGAGAAATGGCCAAAATGCAAAAATTTCTGTAGATCTTTTTGTGATCAAACTAAGGCTTATATGCTTTTTACGTTTTGGACATTTTTACATTGTGCTAAACTGATTTTAAGCCACAGTTTGGGAAAAGGTTTTAAAAATTTAAAAGTTTTAAAAATTATTTAAGGTTGTCTACTGGAAACCTGTACTTTGGCTGCGCAACAGGTTTCGCGATATTTCAACTCAACGTGGTCGAAAACATACCCACACCAAATTTTAGCTCATTTGGTCAAATTTTAAGGATTTTGAGTAATGGGGGGTAATCGAGATAAGAATGAGACCCTATAATTTAAGTAAAATATCTGAGCTATCCGATCCCGTGCTTGCTGCTGAAGGGCAACAGCAAACATTGATTATATGCAAGATAGATAAGTGTATAAAATGCATAAAAGAGTTTACTGATTTTGTGACTTAAATTAAACATTAAATTAAACATGTTGAATTGTAGTGCTTAAGGCCGGCCGGTGTCGCATAATATTTCTCCCGTGACATCCCCCCTCTAAATGAAACCCCATCAATTGATGCAGCCGTTTACAAGCCGATCCTGAAACCGATCTTGAGGTTGTAAGCCGATCCTGAAATGGATCCTGTTTTTAGTTACCCGATCCTGATAATGGACCTGAAATGGATCCTGATCCCGATCCTGATCCCGATCCTGGTTTTAATCATCTCCCTTATCCCACGAGAATACCCCCAAGAGAACGAGCCGCGGACGATACGATAAGCCGATGGGCTTGTCTCTGTCAGTACCACTAGCGTAGCCAGAAAAAAATTTCGGGGGGGGGGGGCAAGTCTAAATTTTGCAAACTTAACTGTGGCAGTTAAAAAAGGGTCTGATACCGGCTGAGCTTGTAGCATTTCTTAATTGGAACCGTTCTGGGTTTTCCATGGGCCAAAAGGGGGGGGGGAGGAAAGCCCCCCCACCGAAAGTAAAATGGGCTAAAATTGCTAAAAACACGGTAAAAACATTAGCCTGTTTTCTATGTATACTATTACAACTAAGCTAAAAATTACTCAAAAATAAGTTTCAGTGCCAAAATAGCCGGTCTTAGACTAAAAATTGAAGGCGACGCGAAGACGGAAAATAGTTGAAAAATTTTACCAACAAATTTTTGAAATTTTCGGCGTTTTCTGGGCAGCTAAGTAAGTGGGGGGGGGGATCCAAGTGGGGGGTAGAAGTGGGGATCCACCACCCGCCCTCCAGTAAAGAAAATCCTGGCTTATTTTTACTGGAGGCTGAGGAGTGGGGGCCACCCTCATTCGGCGGCCTCCACCTACCTCCCCTTTCGGGGATTCCACCTGAAAAATAACCAAAAAAATTGCCAAATTTTTCCATTTTTCCACTAAATTGTCAAGTATTTTTCCAGCTTCGCCAGATTTTAAACGAAATTTTGGCTATTTAAAATTACAAAAGCACCTAAACTATTAGTCATTTTTAGCGAATTTTGGCAATTTTTGCACAAAAAACGTAAAAATTCGCTTTTTTTCAAAAATATCCTCCCCATTTTTGGTGAGCCACGGGGGGGCACATTCAAACCGCCCGCCCCCCCCCTCATTTTGGCCTAGAAATAAGCCAGAAATCCAGGCGTTTTTGCCACTAAATTTATTTGATTTTCTAAAATTGAGAAAATCGAATTTATGTATTAGATTATTTGATAGTTCTAAATACGCTTCAGTCGTTTTGCAATTTCAATAGTATAGATTGTTTTGTCTGTTGTTGTGAGCTCTGATTCTTTTGTTGTATTGCTAAATTGCCGGTGTGATTTTTAGTTGGAAGATTAAAGCAAGTTTTTGACAGATTAACTTTATTATTCTTTGATACTTTGAATATATAGCTAAATTTTAATTTGAATAAAAGGGTCGGAATTTCATTTTTGCCAAAATTGCATTTTCTGTAAAATTTAGTGTAATCAAGATAAGAGTGTGACAGCTGGCAGGCTCTATGTTATCAGCAGCTGAGCCATGCTCTGCACGCTAACGGTCCACCTCCTACCCCCCGCAATTGCATACCTAGTGGACCCCCCGCAAATGAGTACCTAGTACGCAATTGCGTATGCTCACTTTTTCCAATAGGAAGGAACCCCGCCCCCGTAAATGTGACCTATCATTCGACCCCCCCCCCCCGCAAAACAGACCTATTATTTTTCAATTGACGAATGATAGGTCACATTTACGGGGGGGAGGGTGGCTTACTGTAGACAAGAGTGAGCATACGCAATTGCGTACTAGGTACTTAATTTGCGGGGAGGTCCACTAGGTACGCTACACAATTGCGGGTGGGTGGGTGGTCCGTTAGCGCGCAGAGCATAGCTCAGCTGCTGATAACATAGAGTGTGACGCTTGTCACACTCCTATGTATTATGCGCTCTTGGTATAATTTGCGTTTGTGTGTTGTGCGATTGGTTTTATTTCTTGCTATTGCTGAGTTCACTTGTTTTGTCTGCTCATAATATTGTAAGAGTTATTGTAATTGTACCCACACCCAACTTCCTCTTGTATTGCAATGTAATAAGATGTGTTACTTGCATTATGTAATTCTGTTTTCATCGTTTTATGTATTTTCCGCCTGTTTTCCAAAATGATCATTTTTGTGGTTTTTGGAAGATTTTTAATTTGAAAAGTTTTGTTTTTAAATTTCGGCTGGTGGACTCAGGCTGGAGAGGTTTGCTTGTTCTGATTTGATTTTTGATGGCTTTGGATATTTTGTCCCAAAATTCTATTATTCGTTTCTGACTTAAGGTGATGGTTTCCTTTTGTGTAAATTTGAACCTATAGGCTTCAATTCTTTATGAAAGTAGATGAAACTTTTCAAATATGCTATTTTGGTGCTCTTTAACATTCTGGGACCAGACCCACATTTTTAGGTGAAAAGATAAAAAATTTTATTTTTTGGCATTATACTGTTAGTATAGATAGCACATACATCAAATTGGTTGCATCAAATGGATGGAAAGATGGTACAAAAACGAACATTTTTGCTTTTACAACCTTCGAGCTTTCTCTAGTGGTTAAGTCAGTACAAGCCAAAAATGAATTTTCGGGTCAAAAACGGCCATTTTTGAGGAAACAGTTTTGTCAAAATTACTGCCAAATCGTACGGACAATTTTCGTTTATTCATACTCAATCGATACGCGGTCTAATTGCCCATTTTATCAATGCCTATTTAGCAGAGATTCGTTCGATTCGAGCCTAAGCTACAGATTTGGCTAAACCATAAACTAAACTGCTAAATAGCTAAACCGTTTTGGCAAAACTGCTATTATTTTGTTTTGAACATCGATTTCTCAAAAACTACCCAATGGATTTGCCTGATTCTTGGCTGGATGAAAATACGCCCTGTTGTGGAGGGACATATTTCTTGGTTTGAACTAAAACGTCTCTAGTTGCGAGAAAACTGAATACAAAGTTACGAAATCTCGTGTCACCGCACATTTGTCGGATTTTCTGGAGTATCGAGGCTTGTTGAGCCAAATCCAAAAAATGTCCCTCGGCCCATATGTCCTTTATGTCGTGGCATAATGGCCGATTCTACAGTTTTGAGTAATCGATGTTCAAACATTTTTGGTCTGTGTTCAGCCTATCAGATGTCAGTATGTCAGAAAGTTTTTGCTAGTTTTGTGGTAAATTTTGATAGTTTCGTAGGCTTGTGGGAATGTACAGGTTATAAGCTTTAAAATGATGTATAATGCTCTTTCCAACTCCTAGAATGGCGAAAGTTATGGCGTTTCAAAAAATCACCACAAAAGCACTGCACAGAAGGACACCTCCACCTTAAGGGTATCTATCTACTATATAATTGTATATAACTGTACTAGAATTATTATTAGTAAACCGACCGCTAACTGTCTTTTGGGAGAGAGAAACTGAAAAGGGAGGGACACTACATATACATTGTATATATAGGATATGATTATGAAGGATGGTAGTAATGGGAATGTAGAGAAAAAGCCTACCTGCTTTCGGTTTAGACAAAAAAATTATCTTCATATATTTAAGAAAGTTTTCAAACGTAGAAGTATTACTTTGCTAAAAGTTGTCGCATAGCCGCAACGTTTTGTTCCTTTCCTGGTGGACGGACACCCTTAAAGGTGTTATCGAGATCTTATGTGTGTCAAGCTGCGCTCCTGAATAAATCACACTGCTTTCGATTTGTCTTTCTAAATAAGAGGGTAAAACGTGAGGGAATTAAGTATAAGTAAGCCGGATAGTTTTAGTAAGGTAGCGAAAACAGGAAAGAAAACTAAGCCGGTAGCTAACAAAGGAAAGAAAGCTAACAAGCTGACAGCTGACAAGATCGGGTTACGGAAGAAAGGAGGAAAATTGAGGAAAAAGTGGGCCATCGTGATCACCATTATATCCTACTAAAACCAAACCCAACACTTTCACATTAAGCACTAAGTTTAAATTTATGCGACATGTAGTATATTAAGGCTAAGGCTAAAGGACTAAGGCTCAGACTAGTCGGCATTGTTTTGGAACGTCCGGGCCTGATAGCGGGCTCCGGGCCGGGCCGACCGGGTCGTGTTGCGGTCCCCGGGCCGGGCCGACCGGGTCGTGTTGCGGTCCCCGGGCCGGGCCGACCGGGTCGTGTTGCGGTCTCCGGGCCGGGCCGACCGGGTCGTGTTGCGGTCCCCGGGCCGGGCCGACCGGGTCGTGTTGCGGTCCCCGGGCCGGGCCGACCGGGTCGTGATGCGGTCACCGGGCCGGGCCGACCGGGTCGTGTTGCGGTCCCCGGGCCGGGCCGACCGGGTCGTGTTGCGGTCACCGGGCCGGGCCGACGGGGTCTTGTTGCGGGCTCCGGGCCGGGCCGACCGGGTCGTGTTGCGGTCCCCGGGCCGGGCCGACCGGGTCGTGTTGCGGTCTCCGGGCCGGGCCGACCGGGTCGTGTTGCGGTCCCCGGGCCGGGCCGACCGGGTCGTGTTGCGGTCTCCGGGCCGGGCCGACCGGGTCGTGTTGCGGTCACCGGGCCGGGCCGACCGGGTCGTGTTGCGGTCCCCGGGCCGGGCCGACCGGGTCGTGATGCGGTCACCGGGCCGGGCCAGTAGTATAGAGTCAGCATTTCGACCACCAATCCCTGGATTGAAATAACCCTCCCACAGTATCCGGCCACTACCTTTTTTATTGAACCATGTCACACTTCATCTTCAACCTCCTTTTCGTTTCCCCTCATCAGCCCATAGCCCATCCTCTTGTTTCACCCTGTAATATCACCATCCCTCTGTGTTCTTCCCCCGGGGCTTGGGACCCGGCGTCGGCCCATTAGTGGTTTTTTGGTTTTTTCTGTTTTTTTGTCGTTTTGTATTTTTATATTTTTTTGGGTTTTGTATAAGCCTCTTCTTCTTCTTCTTTCTTCTTCTTATACTACCTTATTCTCCATCATGTAAATGCATTTCAGTTAGTATCTAAGCTAGTTGGTTTATTTAAGTAAGGGTCTCTAGGGTTGTGCCGGTAAGAAATTTCTCGGGCCGGGCTCGGGCTCGGGCCGAACTGTGTCTTCGGTTCGGGCT
The DNA here is from genome assembly GCA_030248195.1 of Trissonchulus latispiculum. Taxonomy (NCBI): domain Eukaryota; kingdom Metazoa; phylum Nematoda; class Enoplea; order Enoplida; family Ironidae; genus Trissonchulus; species Trissonchulus latispiculum. Next base: position 17,452 of record JASAND010013227.1, read on the forward strand.
CGGTTCGGGCCCGGGCCAGCCCGAGCCCGGCCCGAAGCCCGAGGCCCGAGTCAAGGCCCGAGCGGCCCGAACCGATTCACGGCCCGAGCAGCCCGAGCGGCCCGAACGGCCCGAACCGATTCACGGCCCGACCAGCCCCAGCGGCCCGAACGGCCCGAACCGATTCGCGGCCCGACCAGCCCCAGCGGCCCGAACGGCCCGAACCGATTCACGGCCCGACCAGCCCGAGCGGCCCGAACGGCCCGAACCGATTCACGGCCCGACCAGCCCCAGCGGCCCGAACGGCCCGAACCGATTCGCGGCCCGACCAGCCCGAACCGATTCACGGCCTCAGCAGCCAGAAACCTATTCAAGTCCTGCCAATCCAAGCTGCCACCGTGTCCAATCTGTACGAGCACCTCTCCTAACATCCTCATGCCAAAAGTATACCAGCTCACAATCAACTAATGTCCATACGCACAACCTACACGACCTAAACCCCCATCGTTAAGCTGGCAGAAAAGACTGATACTTGACACAAAATAACCCACCCTAAGCACCATCCTAACTTAAGTCCCGCAGCACCATCATCCTACGAACAAAGACCTACAATCAAGCAAACTGTTCCATTTGTTCCATTTAGTCAAGCCCTACCTGACCTAAAATTCAACCCAAACAGGCTGAAAAGTTGTATTCAGGGGTTTTCGGGGTCGCAGAACACGAATCTGAAGTTCGTTTTTCGATTCAGTTTTTTGTTAGTTCAGTATAAGCTTACATCTTAAGCTTAAAACTTTAGCTTATTCTGAGCTAACGAAAAGTTGAATCGAAAAACGGACTTCAGATTCGTATTCTGCGACATCGCACACACAGAGTATACACTTCACTTCAGACGAAAACTAGTCCTAGCAACACCTAGCGTCAATACATGGTGAGAAAGTATGTCCAGGCTCTAGCAGCCTCTCAAAAATCAGTAATTCCAGCAGTATGCAAGCGTTGGACATGACGGCCCGAATGGCCCGAGCGGCCCGAACGGCCCGAGCGGCCCGAGCGGCCCGAGCGGCCCGACTCGGTTCGGGCTGACAGAAGCACTCGGTTCGGGCTCGGTTCGGGCCGCTGCATTTATTTCTCGGGCCGGGCCGGCCCGGGGCCGGCCCGAGCCCGAGCCCGAACCGAGCCCGAGGCCCGATTCACGGCCCGAGCACAACCCTAAGGGTCTCGTAGTAACACCGTCACTCAGCACCTCTCGTTTAGGGTAAAGATAACTTAGAGCGTTTTTAATTTGATGGTACATCATCATGTCGTTATTTACATTACTAAGGCCCCTATTTTCCCCCGACTTGGTGCAACCAGTTTTTAGTACCTTCATAAAATCTTCCATAGTGAACTGATTCAGGCGTTTACTGACACCCTTATGACTTACCTTATTAGTTTCACCCCATGCGAAATAAGTTTTACTACAGAGAGCTATAATTCCGTCACCCTTCCACTCTTCTTTGAACAAACCAGGTATTCTTTTTTGAGTAGGGTCTAATACAAAGAAGTCTTTTAGGGCAGTTTTCCATCTTTCCTCGTTTTCGGGTGGGACGCAATCATTTAAGTCAGTAGAGGAGCAGGCAAAGTATAGAGAATCGGTGTCCATCTGACAAAGTTGAAATGTCCCCGGTCGTAAGTTTGGTTTTAGGCAATCATAGTAGAATTGGAGCATCCTTAGTTTTGCGTATTGGTAGACAAAGAACCCTACTAACTCAGGGAGTCTGTGGACAACTTTAGATTTTGCGGATTGAACCTCGTAAACTCCATTTCCTAGATCATCTAGTCTTCTGAACCTCCACCCGTTTACCTCTCTACTTGCACTAGATCTTTGACAAAATTTAACATCCATGTGCTTTTCCACGTTTGTTATAGTTCTACCGTAATAAGAATTTCCCAAAAGTTTAAACATTTCCCCCTTGACTGCTAGGTCCGGATCAGAATCAGCTGCAGATCGATGGTAGGTTACCTCTTCTCCCAGTTCTTTAAAGCAGGGTTTAGGTTTGAACTCAATTGCCTGATATATCTTAGTAATTTTCAGCCCGTGTTTTAGATACCACTTAATTAGAGGAGTAGCCAGAAGAATTTTCGTTCCAAAGTAGCTACCAATTAGACCCCTTCTAGGTTGTGTCATCAGGTCATTTTTCTCACAAAACTTCCTCATATGATCCCCGATGTCTTCCCTAGTAATTTCGACATTTTTGAAAATAGGTGTCATCTCTTCGAAGTATTCCTTTTTGTCCTCGGGTACCTCTATATCTACCTCAACTAGTCCAAACAACCTGTTAGCTTGAACTTGAGTGACCATCTCAGCAAAAGTAAGGACTGATTTTTTCTTAGGAAGGTTGAAATGTTCCTCCATAAAGTCTTGCATATCCTTAGATTCTCTTAAGTCTTTATCGAATTCACACTCCCACTTTTCAATCAGATCAAAACCCCCATCTTTAATAGCCTGGGAGACCCTCTCTGTTCTTTCCCTTCTTTTCGTTCTATCTTCCAAATCCTGATTCCTATCCAATTGGCAGCCATGACCGTGAAAGTAACACCCCTGAAATTGTAGGACTAGATTCTTTTCAGACACCCACCCATCGACTTTAGCTTTTCCTATTCGCTTTTGCCCTCCGTTGTAAGCATGCTCAACTCTAACTCCCATATCCTTTGCCATATACTCTAGCCACATAGCTTCTTTCCTGCCTCTTTGGTGAACCCGTTTGAATTTTCCCTCTTTAGTGGGTTTCCATTCGGCGTACAGGCCCGTGGGCATATCCTGCATTGTGCACCAGAGATAGAGGGCATTAGCGTCGAAACCGAAAATTTGAGCAACTTTGAACCCATTCGTAATTTCAGTAACTCCTGCTTCATGGTACCTATGGAAGACTAAACTAGGGCCTCCAACTATGTTATCTTTAATTAATTTATGCCAATTTCGAGTAAATCTATTCCAGAGAGGAAGATGAGTATGATTAAGAAGTTTCTGCATCATTCTTTTATAGGCTAAGCCAGGAAGTGAAATGGCCCCACTTTTGAACATGTCAATCCCCATATTTTTCCAAAACTCAACCATCTTTTCAGTCGCTTGAAGAAAGGGACCTACGTCGAGGTTGTTGTAATGAATTAAAGAGTCTCTCATTGTTTTCATGTTATGCTTCGCCCAACCATCTGTGAATGCTGTGTAATCTTCATCGGAAATGGCTTGCTGCTTCAAAGTGGAGTAGAACATGTCCCGACTAGGTAAGCCTTGATCCAAAAACTCTAAGGAGGTAAATGCTTCGTAGGGGAAAACGCCCTTTTGTTCTGGGATTTTGAAACTTTTAAGCCATTTTGAATAGGAAGTCGCGGGTGCTAGGTAGTTACTGATGTCGAGGAAATATAACTTAGGAGTACAGAGGGCCATATAGTTATTATTCTTTTTAACTACAAATCTAGTTTCCTGATCATTTAGGAGTAAATGTTTGATCAAACTGGACTTCATTAGATTCATGTCAAATCGTCCTGAGTTAAACCCTAGAGTAGGAACCGACTTAAGCCAGTTTTCGAATTGGGATAAAAGATTCTCATTGTCAGCCAAGCCTGTTAGCGTAGGTTTGTATATTTCTTTCAAAAGTTCGTAGGCTCTATCGGCAATTTCTTCCATGTAGTCCTTCATTCGGACCACTAGATCATAAGGATCACCAGTAGTTATTATACACTTTGGGTCTTCATAACCTGGTACATTAGAAGCTACGGATACAGAAGCTGGAATTAGTTCTTTTTCGTAAATCAATTTTGGTCCGCTTTTCTTATTTGTAGGTTTAAACATACACTCGAAATCGTAGGCTATTCTAAAAGGGTAGTACCATTCAGGCACCGGAATGCCTAGTTCACTTATCTTGACTAGGATTGTCTTAGTAGGTCCGACACCTCCACCTGGGAAAATATGTTTTATGCCCTTTTCGCAGCTTTTCGAATGTTGCATGAAGTTTCCGTGGTGATGAAATAGTTTGTCGCAATTTGAGCATTTCCAGGTAAGGGTAAATTTACTAAGGTTTTTAATGAAAGAGAAATGATTCTCGTAGATGTTAACTGCCATTTTCCGGAATCTCTTTCCCAAAGGCCTTCGAATAAGTTTGGCTGCTATTTTGGGTGCTCCTAGGTCCTTTTCGTGATTCCTAATTAAAAGTTCATTAAGGTCTTCCAGCTCCTCATCGGCTTCCTCAACTGTAGGTCCTAACTCATAGACCGTAATTGCAGTATCAAACTTTTCCTCAAGTTCGTCTAAGTCCTCAAGACAAACCCCATTAAATTCTTCTCCGGGCTGCAACCACTGAGAAATTAGTTCGTTTGTTTTCTCCTCAAGCCCCTGAAGTTTGCATCCAAATCCCAGCGCTAAGCATCTAAAGAAGCATTTGTCATCCTCGTAAGGCCTTCCATGATAGCTATTGACTAGTGCATTAAGCCCTTTGTTATTTTTCACGTAATCCGGAAGATATCTAGCTTCACCCACAGGATAGGAAATAAGCTTATTAATATAAAAACAGACATTAATAACTTGGAGAACTGTCCATTTAGTATTGGGGCGCTGCTGCCTCACCCACTCTAGAATATCCCCTCTCTCAAGCTCATGAAATATTTTCCCCAGATCTCCTTCATTCGAGATGTGGATAGGCTCATCAAAATACCGGTTATTTCCGGATGGATAGTAGTATCTAAGTTCCCCATCTTCAACGTTTCTAAGTACAAATCCGAAGGACAGATTAAATTTGAATTGCCACTTCTGAAGTTTGAATACAACCTTAACTAGTTCCTTTAACTTAGAGGGATCGGTTACCCGGAAGTTGTACCTGTTTTGGATACCGGGATTTATGAAATACCTAGTTCTAATCCTACTCCAATTTTCTCTGTAAATTTGTGCTAAGTCTTCTGGCAGGTCCTTAATCATGCTTCTCGTCAAATTGGGGGCGTCCTCAGTTGGGAGATTTGAAAAATGGGTCTGTCTCAAGGTCTTTGGGTCCGGTACCGTTGGTGGTTCCCTGTGAGTTCTCAAGTGTCCCTGGTAGCCCTTATATGTTTTATACTTGAATCCACATTTTCTGCACTGATAAGAGGGTACTTCGCTTGGATGAAACCTTTTAAAATGCTTAGTCATATTGTGCTTCTCCGTAAATACCTTCTCACATTTAGGACAAGGAAAGAAAGTTTTAGAGGAATGCTCCAATTTATTATGACTTTGAAGTTCAAGGAGGGTAGAGAATGACTCATTACAAGTTGAGCATTTTGGAACACCACTAGTTGTTGGGGGAATGTCCAGGGGTAAAGTTTGAGAATATGCCCAAAACTCATCACTTCCTATCATCTCTTCTCCATCCCACTCACTTTTCATTAGGGCCACAGCTTTATCTCTAAAGTATTTGGTCATCTGAGGGTCATCTTTCCAGACCCCGGTTTCAATAGCTGCATTCAATTTGGAAATAGCAGACATTTTACTATCTCGCAGTTTGGATCCTTTCCCTCGAAAATACAGTTTGGATCCTTTCCCTCGAAAATACCTCTCTTTTATGTACTTGCTCTTATTCACAGTTTATATGCCCTTAACCGTTTATATGTACTTTTAGCTTTGATTGACTTTGTCGTTTATATGCACTTGTCAGTTTATATGCACTTGTCTGTTTATATGCACTTCGTGGCTTTTATTGACTTAGTCGTTTATATGTACTTTACCCTTTATAGTCGTTTATATGTAATTTACCCTTTATATGACTTTCGTGCTTTTATTAACTTTACCCTTTTATGTACTTCGTGCTTTTATTGACTTTCCAACCTTTTGTTAACTAGTACCCGAATAATTAACTAATTAACACCCAGTAATTAACTAATTAACTAAATAACTAACTAATTAACTAATTAATAATTAACTAATTAACCGATAATTACCTAATAATGGGTCCGTCAATCTTAAACTGGCAGCAGAATGGACTCATTCTAACAAGACTTCGCAATTGCCTTTATAACTCGCAGTTAGAGAGCACTTAGAAACCGACCGCTCACAACGAAAGATGAAGTCAAACTGACGCTTTACCAGAAATTTCACCGTTTATATAGACTTTTGAGTTAGCTAATAGTTGCTTGGCTTTCCACTTACGTTGACCGTTTGCAGAAGTTTGTTAATATTAATGTATTTATTGATAACTTTATGGCTTTCTTACTATGAAATTAAACTTCAAACTCCTTTCGCTTATATGACTTATGACTTTAATCGTGGTTTGGATCAGATAGGAGAGCACTTTAGAACCGACCGCTCACGACGACAGATCAAGTCAGACTGACGCGATATCGAAATTTTCACCCTTTATATACTTTTTTAAACCCTACCTCTAGTACTTCTAGCACACTTCTAGCACCACTTGCACTCCTAGTACTCCTTGAACTACTAGCCCGCCTATACTCCTAGTATTCCTTCAGTACTTCTATTATTCCTTGCACTTCCTGAATTACTCCTAGTACTGCTTGTTCTCCTAGTATTTCCTGTTTATAAATTTTTATCAAGTACTTCAAACACGTATTACCACTTCAAATTCGTAGTTTTTATCAGAGAGAGAGCTCACAGGAACCGACCGCTCGCGACGACAGCAGGAGTCAGACTGACGGGGTACCCGATTTTTGCGCCCTTATATAGTTTTTTGGACCTGGTCGCACCTGTTGCTGTCAATCAAAGATCGAAGGTGCCGCTTCCGGTGTAATCCATCAAATCTGACAGGTCATTCATTAAATTTGACAGGTGTCGGAGGGGACTATAGTTGAAATTGTAATTTGAATGCATAAGAGGGGGCTTAAAAGTGAGGATTGGTAGTTAGTTTTCCTGGAATTGTTGTAATTTTTGTCCGACGATGCTCAATCTTCCTCATTTTGGCCCAATTTTGCACAAATTTTCATCAAATTTTTGTTCAATTTTTGTTCAAATCTTGTTCATTTTTTGTTCAAATTTTTTGCACAATTTTGACTCAATTTTGCACAATTTTTGATCAAATTTTTGTTCAATTTTTGTTCAAATTTTGTTCATTTGTTGTTCAATTTTTGTTCATTTTGTTCAATTCACCTCTAACTCTCTTGAAATAGACTATTTCACTTAGTTTTAGGTCAATTTGTACCAAGGGAACTTCTGACATAATTTTCAATTTCAGTTGTTTATATACTCTTGGTGCAGCATCAATGAATCAGGTTTCATCAAAGTTTTATAAGGAGTAATTTTCAATGGCGCGTAACTTTCGTTGTGTTCATCCGATTTGGATGAAATAAAAAGTATTGTGTTCGGCTCGTTGAGATCTTCAAATTTGGCCCTATGATGACCACCTTATGACCCATTGGAAGCCGTCGCGTCGAATAGATGAGTGTTTGGTTATACCAATCTAGACAAGACGAGCTTAGTGGGCCAATTGGGGTCATAAATTGGTCATCATAGAGCCAAATTTGAATCTCAACGAGCCGAACCGTACTTTTTATTTCATCCGGGACACGGCGAGTTTTGCGCCTTAGCTAACTTGATGCGTTCTTGGCACGGGCGTGCTATTTTTTGGTAGTTGACCTAGTTAGTGAAAGCCATATAAGGGACGAACAAAAAATTGAACAACAAATGAACATAAATTTCGAACAACAAATTAAACAAAAATTTGATCAAGAAATTGTGCAAAAAATTTGAACAAAAAATGAACAAGATTTTAAAATCTAAAAATTGAACAAAACTTTGATGAAATTTGTTCCCAGCAAAATTGTGCCAAATGAGGAAGATTGAGCATCGTCGGACAAAAATTACAACAATTCTAGGAAAGAAATCTAACTACCCAATCCTCACTTTTAAGCCTCTATGCATTCAAATACAATTTCAACTATAGCCCCTCAAGACACCTGTCAAATCTTCTTCTAATACGAATGACCTTCGAAATGATTTGGATGGGATTACATTCGGAAGCGGTACCTTCGCTCTTGATTGACAGCAGCAAGTATAAGGGCGCATCGAATTTGCCGGTGGCTCCTGCTGTGCAATTTTGAAAATTGACAAAAAATTTATAAACAGGAAATACTAGAACGAAAACACTAGGAGTAATTCAGGAAACAATAGGTACTGAAGGAATACTAGAATGTAGGCGAATTTCAATGAGAGTACAAGTGAACTGTAGAAAGTGTGCTAAATTTAGAGGTAGGGTTTAAA
>JASAND010013229.1:0-16195 GCA_030248195.1 Trissonchulus latispiculum
AACTACCGAAAAGTTCCAGGAAAGTTGGGTTTTCCAGTTAGTCTAATGGTTGGGAGTTTTGTGTTCAGTCGGATCGGATAGATCGGGGCGCAGCGCTGTAGTCTAATTTTGGGTGTGATTGAATTATGTGTTTGCTTATTTATTGGTTAAGTTTTGTAGTAGTGCTTGAATGCTGTAAATTTAGTCAGTTACTGCGTTTGTTTAAAATTTATCAATAAACCTTGTAACCTTCTACTTTTGCTTAGTTGATGAAGGTCTCAGAGGTTTCCTACATGTCACACCATCGGTACAACCTGTGATTTTTGAAAGATATACATAAGAATAAAAAGATAATGTTTAGGCTAGAGTTTGTAACCAGTCATCTTTGGCGACTAGTGTTAAAAGTCAGAGTTCTGATTAGCAAGTCTCAACAATCTTTTGCTAATCCAAACAGTTTATTTAGTCTCATAAGCAAATTTCATAACAGCAAAGCTAATAAATTAAATGAAAGCACAACAGAAAGCCCAATCTGAACCGGAGTGTACTGTTGGGGAGGGGGGATTGTCGCCAATCAATAATCAATCAAATTGCAGAAATCCCTTCCCTATTTGGTGAGAGGATAGACTAGAGAATTACTGTAGTTTCAGCTTGCTTCCAGAAAGATCCCCACATGGGAGTGGTACACTACAGCCAATCAGAATCGTGTATTGCGGTCGGAGCACTGTCGGATGTTAGCCATTAAACAACAGGATTTGTGAGCGCAACAGCGCAGCATGGATAATATTGGAGCGCGATATCGCAACAACAAACTAGACATTTATTCTTACTTAAAACTTTTTCGCTTAGTGCCACACCCCAGTCGCTTTCGCTTGAAGGGGTAGTGCCAGACCCAATTTAGCTATCTCACCGGGTTCACCCGTCAACGCCATCCAGTAGGGGTTTCCCCCAAAGGACGGTCAACTCCTTGCAAATCTCGGATAATACATTTAGTAATTATCACCTGGGAGGGTAGAGTTGTGGTACTGCTGTACCGGTTAATAAACTAGCTTATCTTGTAGCCGGCTGGCCACCGACAATTTTGTTTTGAAGTTTTCTGAAGGAAAGGTTAAAAAAATATCAACTTCTGCTATAAAATTTTGTGTTTGTGGCCGGCATAATTACAGAGAGTACATTCTCCCGGACGACCTGTGTGCGCGTGAGTCAATTCCCGTGAAACATAAAATTACTCTAACCTTATAAATTCATAATTCAAATTTATAATCATAATTATTATTGGGTATTTTGATTATTTAGCAGGTTGCTAGCTAGAGCCAACATGCTGAGGACACTAAATTAACTTTTGGTTTTATGAAAAAATAAGCCTGGCGACGTAGCTAAAAATTTCGTCTCTATCCTTGCGTACAACAGCCTTGATCCTTAACCACGGGATTTGATGTATCCATGCATGCAGATATGAACAGGAGTCTGCAGTGCAGACAGCCCCCCCCCCCCAGTGTGCGACAGTGACAGCATCAGATTTGAGTTGCATTGGCAGACGCCCCAATTTATCTCAAAAGGAAAATACGCAGCGCATGAGCAAGTTAAGTACATACGATTTTCATTTCAAAGAGAAATGTTGCCATTGCTCAGGTCAAAAAATGTTTTAGTCAGGTCATGGTCAATCCAATTAAGCAATCCCTGAATCAAGATTCTAGCTAAATGTCTAATTACAGTTCGCTGTCTGTAAATCAATATCCCAAAATGATAATCAAAAACAAAAAACAGCTATATAAAATACGAAATTGTTAAGTTTTATTGCAAAAATATTCTCAAACTTATCTTGATTTGCGGCCCGCCTCCCGATTTTGTGAGAAAGCAAACACTTCAAACAAAAATGTTTTCATACTTATCTTTTCTGAGAGCAGCTACATCCCAGCAAGTGTGCCTACTTAAAATTATTGAATAGAGAAAATAATTTGATACGTTTTGATAAACTTGGAACGACAAAGTTTAATGTCGTAATCTGTTTAAAGTGAACAGTCATGCTGTGGATTTTGAATACTAGGAGCTTATGATTTTATTCCGATCTATATCTGTAGTCTCTGGCTCAGACTCGCTCTTTTCTCTTTTCCGAGTGGGACTGTTGGACGCATCACACAGCAAGCTCGAATCGGCGTTAAGGGGGGGGGGGGGTTGCCGGGTACCAAATTTTATAGTCACCAATTTAGCTCATTTTTGGCTATAATATACCTCCATATGTGTCCAAAAACAAGACAAATTTTTAGAGTCTAGGGTCAATCCAGGTAAGAGATATTGCAGTTCAAATCCCTACAATTTAGCATTTACGCCACCATGCGTTGCTGAGGGCTTCGAAGTCGTGTGCACATAGGATGACAAAAGACTACAGCATGGCCAATAGATCAAATTGAAGCCTCTATCTGGGGCTATTTATTGCTAAGCAAACGACAATGATACGCCAAGCACCGAGCGAGAAACGGCGTTTGAACGATTTGCTCAAGCTCCTTCCGACTGTTATTTACTTCAAACTCTAACGTGCTCTAACTTTCCCATACTGCTTTGTAGAGACTTGGTGCAAGAAGATAAAATGTTCAGGACATCGAGAGCTTCAATTTGATATAAAATTTGGCTATATTTGAAAAATTTGAAAATTGCCATTTTTTGTCTATAGGCCTCCGACACCGCACTAAGGCATACGTCAGTGTTGGCATCTGGGATGGGATCCCATGGTATCCCATGGGATGAGATGGGATGGAATTGAAAACTCATCCCATGTGGGATCAGTGGGATTTTGTGGGATCATTTTACCTTACAATGCCTTCAAACACAGTTTCCAAATTTTGAAAAAGTGCAATATTTTGGTAAATTTGGCATGAAAATGTCTCGTCACTTTCATGATTGGCGTTCTGATGACTACCAGCAAAGCAAAGCAGGGAGCTCTTTAAGGTGCTGGTATCGCTTTGTATAAATGTAACCTTACAGGCTCCAATTTTTATGATGAAAGTTGATGAAACTTTCCCAATATGGTGCTCTTTAACATTCTGGGACCAGTCCCGAATTTTTAGGCTAAAAATAAAAATCCTTGGTTTTTGCCACTATTCTCTCGGTTCGTTATAAAAGAGAAGGAGGGATAAATAATTAGCACAGTGATAATACTACTTCCATAAGCAAGAGGACTAATTAAAGCCCGGTTCACGATGGTGTGCTTTGTGCTTTGTGCTTTTGTGCTTTAGTGCTTTGTGCTTTGATAGTTCACGATGGCAAGAAAGCACAGTGCATTGTGCTTTGTGCTTTCTCGGTTCACGATGGCGATTGTCCTTTGTCCTTTGTGCTTTTGTGCTTTTGGTGTGCTTTGAGAATGTTCAACAATGTTGAAGATTTTAGTTTGTGCTTTTGTGCTCTCCAATCAAATCAAGCCAATCTCTTTGTTGATTGGCCTGAACAAAGGACAAGAAACGATTAATGAAAACAGCTACAGTAGTCTTAATAAAATATTTAATTATTTTTGAGTAGATAGTGCCCACCAAGACCAACCCAAAAACATAAATAGTGAATAGCTTTTATACCCATTTAGATACATTTCAAAAATGGGTATTAAATTCCTTTATAGTCCTATGCCAAGAGTTCATTAAAAATTAGTTCGTAGAAGGTATATTACAATTATTACATTACACACAGGTATATTTTGTCATTTAATTTCCGAGCAATTACAATTATAATTCGCTGATCTTAAAACCTTTCGTAGTGTTGGTTATTTAATTTTTGAATAATTTCCATGTCATGTGACCTGTGCTTTTTGTGATTGTGCTTTTGCATCGTGAACTATGTGTCTCCTGTCTCCTGAGCACAAAGCACAAAGCACTCCATCGTGAACCGGGCTTAAGGTGGTGGTATCCTTTTGTGCAGTGCTTTTGTGGTGATTTCTTTGAAACGCTATAACTTTCGCAGTTTTGGGAGTTGCAAAGAGCTTTATACATCGTTTTAAAGCTTATTATCTGTACATTCACATGAGCCTATACAACTGGCAAAATTAGCAAAAAAATAGCAGAAATTTTCTGACAAGCTGACATCTAACCGGATGAATATAGACCAAACGTTTTTGAACATCGATTTCTCAAAACTGAAGAATCGGCCAAAAGTTTTTTGTGCCACGATATGAAGGACATATGGGCCGAGGGACGCTTTCTTGGATTTGGCTCAGCAGGTCTTAATGGTCGAGAAAATCGGCCAAATGCACAGTAACACGAAATTTCGCAACTTCGCATTGAGTTTTCTTGCTACTCAATATGTTTTAGCCCAAACCAAGAAAAACGTCCCTCCGCAGAAGTGCGAATTTCGATTTTGCCGAAAATCTCCGGAATCCGTCGAGTAGTCATTGAGAAATCGATGTTCGAAACAAAATAATCGCAGTTTTGCCAAAATGGTTTTTCGGCCAAATCTCTAGCTGAAAGCAATAAAGTCCGGCTAATAGGCATTCATAAAATGTGCATTTGGACGATGTATCGATTGAGTATAGCTAAGCCAATTTTGTCCTTAACATGTGCCAGTAATTTTGAAAAAACTGATTTCCTCGAAAATGGCCATTTTTTGACCCTAAAAACAGTTTTTTGCTTATACTGACTTAACCACTGGAGATAGCTCAAAGGTTGTAAGAGCAAAAATGTTCATTTTCGAGCCCTCTTTCCAGCCATACCAACCAATCCCGTGTCTTGTGTACCTACTGGGAGCTTAAGGCCAAAAACCAAAACTTTCTTATCTTTTGGCCTAAGAATATGGGACTGGTCCTAAAATGTTAAAGAGCACGGAAATCGGTTATTTCGTATGTTTTAGCCCTTTGCGTAAAGGATTAAAGCTGTAGGAGTCAAAAGTACCCGAAAGGAAACCAGCACCTTAAGGGTACGTAGTACTAGATGCCTACATGAAATACATCAGATTGGTTGATATAAATGGAAAAAGGTCACCGAAATGAACATTTTTGCTTATCCGACCTTTGAGCTAGCAGTTAAGGGGAGTCCATCATGAAAAATTTTTAGATCACGGATTTCGTTCATTTTCGCACATAAACTAACCACATATGTCGTGCATATCAAGTTCAAAATTTGAGTTGTTTTGTTCAGTTCTTCGCAATTTCGAGCCATCAATTGTGTGCAATTTGAATATGAGAGAGTACGAGAGTTTTGCAGCCAACTGAAGCAAATTTTCGCTAGTCAACTTCAAGTTTTAGTAATTTAGTAAAGTATATAGTATATATAGTATTTAGTATAAATATATTAATATATAAAGACTAAATATGTTGAAGTGCAAAAATATGCAATTTTGCAATATAGCCTGGCCGTTATGTGCCTCTCTGTAAAAATCAACAATTTTCGCAATTTTACAGAAAAAATTTAATTTCTGCGCCAAAAAATCTACACTGGCAAAGGATTCCAAGCAACATTGGGTATTGTTTGAAACCTTTAAAGATTTACTGTGCTACTGTGGAATTAGAATTTTTAGTTAAGACTTCTAGTTTTTTATAATCTACATCTAAACAAAACTTAATGACCCTAATTTTTGGTCACCAATAGCGACCGAATTTAGCGACTTTCGGCAGTTCGCTATCTTCACAAATTAATTAAAATGTTTTGAAGACCTAATTCAAAATTCTAATTTCACAGTGATACAGTATCTGTTTAGAGTTTTAAAACTATGCAAATGTTACCCGGTATCTTACACCAGTTTCGATTTTTTTGGCGCAGAATTATAATCGACACTTTTTCGATTCCCTATTTCGACGCAGCACACCTCTGCTTTGAGGTGAATTTTTTCCGTGTCACACCTCAGTCGCTCGCTTTCGCGATGAGGGGTAGTGCCATACCAAATTTTGCACTGAGTCCACGGTATGACAGTGAATAATTGCATATTGAAATTACCCGAGGCGTAGGCAAGGCTAAGATGAATTTTCTCAACAACCGACGGAGATGAGACTTAAATTTTAGATTAGTTTATTTTTTACACAACCTTAGAGCTATCTCTAGTGTGGTCAAATCAGTATAATCCAAAAACGATTTTGGGGGTCAAAAAACGGCCATTTTTGACTAAATCAGTTTTGTCAAAATTACTGCCAAATCTTAAGGAGAATTTTGAATTATTTATACTCAATCGATTTAGTCCTATCGACTTACTTTCTAATCAATTTATACAATTTAATTGCACATTTTATTAATGCCTATTAGCTGGAATCCGGTGCTTTAAGCTAGAGACTTGGCCGACAAACGTATTTGGCAAAACTGCTATTATTCTATTTTAAGGTGGTGATTCCTTTTGGAGACATCAACTTTGAACCCTTATTACTCATTCATTACTTGGAGTTAAGAAGTCATTTTTATATCAAAATAGAGCTTAATATTTTCTCTTTCTAGTGAATGCAATGAAACTAACTTCAGTCTTCGGAAACTATTTTCCTGGACTTTCGAAGTACTAATTTTTAATTTTAATTAATTAATTTTAATATTCCAGATTTTTTGCAGACTAAAGTAAAATTTTTCGTGAGGCATTGGCTACATCATTCGATTCTACTATCAAATAGCTGGGGACCCTTTTTTAATTATCATGAAATCACACTTCGTTATGAAGAAATTAGCTAAAATGTTTGCGCAACCTGGATTTTGCCTACTTTTCCCAACTTTAGCAAGCGGCCACTTTAGCTAGAAAGCAGCAATCGGGGCAACTAAAAAAGGGTCCCTGGGTATTTTTGTGTAAAACACGTCTAGTAAGTGGCAACCCTCTAGCTTGCATAGTAAATGCTCCACAATCGCTGGAAAAAATTTGGTCATGTTTTTGCAAAAACTACATTTTTTATGATAGCAGCTCACGGGATAGCAGTTGGAAGACTATCATGCCTCGGATAATCGGCCTCGACGAGACCTTCAAATCGACATCCTTAGTAAAATTTTACGGCTTGCGTAGCTCAAGAAATCGTGGATTATTTGATTTCCGCAAAAATGACAAGTTTTCAACGTCAAAATAAGAAAATCGGCTATATCTCACACTAGAAAAGAGCTAGAAACTTGCTTCCAAAAGCAAAAATGTAGAGCTCAACGAGATCTTTCAAATGAGTATAGTCATAACTATGCAGTTGCTGCTCAACTGTCAGAAATTGCTGAAAACCGTCCTGAATGGAAATCTCGAAATTTTGAAGCGGGATTGCGCGGAGGGTGTTAGAACACCAAATGAACTTATTTTGGAAAGTTTCATCAAATTTATCTTGCTTTGAGCCGTCAAGTAACAATATGTGCCCAAAAGGAATCACCACCTTAAACATCGATTTCTCAAAAGCTACCCCATGGATTCGCGTAAGCTTTGGCAGGATGAACATTCGCAGTATTGCGGAGGGACTTTTCTTTACTTGAACTTCACCAGCTGCGAGAATACTCAATGCGAAGTTGCAAAATATCGTGTCATCGCACACTCGGCGGATTTCCTGGAGCATTAAGACCTGTTGAGCAAAATCCATAAAATTTCCCTCAACCCACAGGTCCTTCATACCAAACTTCATACTTCATACAAAATGAAATTTTACCCGATTCTATAGTTTTGCGAAATCGATACTCAAAGTTCGACGGTCTATACATATAGTATGTATCTATACAGTATGTGAAAAAATTTTGCTGGTTTTTTTGCAAATTTTGCTTTTTTCGGATTTACTGATTATAAGCTTTAAAACGGAGTGTCAAATTTTTCCAATTCCCAAAATTGCGAAAGTTTATTGCGCTTCAAAATTCCCCTCACAAAAGGATTACCACCACCTCAAGACCTTATGCCAATATTAAAATTTCAATGCTACAGCGATTGTAAGGTCAAATACTGCAAGTGGGATTATATGGGATTGGAAAAAGCCAGTTCGGACAAATGGGATGGGATGGGACGGTGAATTTGAAAGTCTGGTGGGATGGGATGGGATGGGATCAGAGAATTCGTCCCATTTGCCAACTCTGGCATGCGTCCACAGTTAAACAGTAGCAATTGCAGTGGAATTTAGCACACATCTTCCTTTCATATGTGCAAATTGGCACACCGAATGTGGTTGAGATAGCTCGGCTTTCACCCGACTTATGGACCATTATATTAAAAAAAATTGAGAAAATGGCGTATTTTGAGGCAAAACGCCAACGCGGTAACCAAAAGTGTGATCTACTCCCACGCACCAGCAGGGATTGGGAATATGCAAATTGAAGCTCTATTTGTGTACTGTGTTAATATCTATACGCGAAATTTGTGCAGCAAATGGTTAGTTCAGGGCATGACGTAACATTTCTTCGGTGGCATTTTTGTAAGTCAGAATTTAGGAAAAACCGACTTCATCCAACTTTGAAAATTTCTAGAAAATCGCAGAGCTATCGAAAAAACATCTCATATAGATATTAACACGCTATCTAGTTCAGATTAACATTTTGGCAAGTTATAGCTCATTTGCTCTTGCACAGCGCTCAATCTTTTGGTCACCGCGAAATTTTCCTAACTTTCTCGTTTTCCTATGTTTAACACATGTCGATGTCTCCTTTGGAGGACTATTATGAATGATAGGGAAAGTTTTGCAACAAACGCAACTGTCTTGCTTTGGGGACCCATGGGGACTACAAAATATATGAAAATGAGAAAAATCGGAGATGGTCGAAAATTCGCGACCCCCCCCTTAATTCATATTTACCTCGTATTATAAGTTATTTTTATTAGGAAAGTTATACGCATCCAACACACTTTTGGTAAAAGGCTAAATAAAGCAACATAAAGCAAAATAAGAGTATGAAACTTTCATGCTGCCATGAACTAATTAAGCTACATAGGTATCCAGTGTTCAACCTCCTGAATGTCTAGCATAAAAGAATCCACCCAGAGTACACGCTCCTCTAAAGTTAACCATCAGTTAAACTGGCTAGCCAATTAACATAAAAATTGCAGTAGCTACCTTGTTAATATTCTTATTAATTATGAAACTCTCATTAGTTGAGTGCCATTAAAAGCAGCTTCCACAATTTGCTGCATTTTTACTTTTTCAATGATTGTAGAAATTATTATGCATAAAACATATTCCGGTACCTGTACGGACCATTGTGGTACTGCAAGGAAAGCGCAGAGGAATTGATATTTAAAAAGTTATATTAGCTTTTCAATTGCGTTCACCTAATTAAAGTTAGTAATTAATCGATTATTATTAATTTACCCACCATAATGCATAGGTTAATAACACAATAAATATGGTTTTTTCTTTGAAACCTTGCATTTCGTTCAAATAGGATTGATTGAACAAGCCTTAATATGATACATTGTAGTCTAAATATTGAAACTGTCAATCTTTTAGCATGCCCTCTAAGGGGGTGGGGATAGATTTTTGTCATATTTTCGATTTTCTCTGATCTCGCTGAGTTTTTACATGTTTTATTGTCCAGTCGACATATTTTATTTTAACAAGTTTTTAAAATTAAAGTTGTAAGTCTTACGCATATTGAGTAATTTCACCTCAAAGTTGAGATTTCATGTGCTAAACATAGGAGATTAAAAAAAGTCGTAACTTTTTCGCCTGCGCCAGAGAAATCTCACGAATTGCAAAACGGTCCGACCAAGCTTTATATCATATTTCTATGTTTCCGTACTGTGATTGGTAGGAATCAAATTTCAAATTAGGTCTTTGAAAATTTTTAATGACTTTTTGAAGTAATAAAAATTTGTACTATTTTAAATTTTAATACTTCAAAAATTCACAAAGAGGACCCCCTTAATGTTACATATATTCTAGGGGGATCGCTAACGCGCTCCCCCTAATATGTGTAACGCATAAATAGTTATGTCTTATGTAATAGAACTGAAATAAGTAATTGCCACTGCAGCATCTCCGACCCGAAAATTCGTACATCTGAGAATCGCTCTTTGCTTTTGTTTTGTAGGAAACCACAGTTTTCTCAAAACGGTTTCCCGTTATTTAAGGTATTTCCACATCCAGCGAAGCTACTTCAAAGAAGTCAACCTACGTAACTCCTGCGACAACCACAAACACAGCCACAACGCCAAAGATAGGATCTACCACTTCTGATTCTCAAACCGGTAGGGAAGAACAACTCGCAACTGTAGTACAAGTGTCGTGAAATTACTAATTCTCCTTCTAATAAAGACGTAGGTTTTGAAACATTTGAAATATAACTTCAAGCAAAGCACAATTTAAGTAATAATTTAGTTAAGTAATAATGAGCCATTGAACTAAAGCTTTACTTGATTTTGATTTGTTTTGATTTGAATTTTCGATGAATTATTTTCTCAAAGCGGCCTTTTCACAGGTTTTGTTTCTCGTTGGTTTATAACTATCTTTCCTTACTGTGGTTTCAAATTTCTAAAAGCTTTTAAATTAATTGAAAACCGTGATATACTCGGCATATTTATTCAAGAAATCAAGATAAACCATATAAGCTGTACATAATAAACGATCAGACCTAAAAACTATGGTAAATAGAGTTGGGCGAAGCTATTAAAAAATTGAACCACAGACCTGTCGATCCTGCAGGCACCAAAAATGTAAGTGTGCTTTTCTGGACTCTGGCTAATATAGAGATATTTTTTAGATTGCGGAGGTATTTTGTCAGGATTCAGAAGTGGCAAAATTCGCTCGCCCGGATATCCAGGAAGCTATGTTGCCGGACAAAATTGCCACTGGCAAATTCAGGGCTCCGGTCAATGCACAAATATATCCTTTACATTTGACATTGACTTTCTCGATCCACATGACTATATCGATTTCAGTTATGAAGGATTTATACTAAGGTAATTTCCAGTTGCACCCAAGTATTCTTTGTTCTGAAAGGATGACATCAGATGAAACTTGACTGAACAGAATAAGGGAGGGTGCAATTACTTTAACAAAAGTTAATCATAAAATCTTTGAAAATGAATAAATTAACTGTTGATGTTGGAAATGAAAAAACATTTGGGGATACCTTATGGAAAGCTTAACGCCATTGATTTATTTAATTAACCGAATTAGGAATTTGTGTAATTGTGGGTTAGTTAAAGGTAAAATATGATTAGGGTGAAACTGATCTTTTCTATGTTGCATTGTTTCTCTACTTTATACTGAGATCAATTGGTTAGCTTAGCTCAGTTGGTAGTGTGTCCACAATCAAAGCAGCATGTGTTCGAGTTCCGAAAGAAGACTACTTTTTATTATCATTATCATCGTATGGATTTCAGCGGTGATATTATTGACAACTCTTTTCTTGCTTGCTAACTCTTTTCAATTCTGTGCTTCACATGTATACACACTAACATAAAGCTAGTGTTAGTTACAATACACGTAATAGATATAAATCTAGACTATGTTATTTTTGTTTCTATCAGAGTTTTTAACATGGTTAATGTTTCAGAATACACGACAACGACAAATCCATTCAGCAATTGAACACTTCGTGTAAAGATTTTGATATCAGATTTCATCGTGAAGGTTCCGGAAAAGCTTGGTCCATTGATTTCACAGTTGGTATGTCTGACTGTGATATTTTTTAGTAAAACACGTCAGGAAGGTTGAACGTACTTACGTAATGAAATATATATATATATATATATATATATATATATATATATATATATATATATATATATATATATATATATATATATATATATATATATATATATATATATATATATATATATATATATATATACCTAAGATATCGGTTTGATGGCAGTTTTAATTGAACGCACTCATGTAATTGTGGTGCTCTGCAGAAAACCATGACTCTGGAATGACCATGAGCATTGTGAAACCATTTTCACCCTTAATCACATGCTAAGTACTTTCATGGGTTCGACTGGTTATCACTTATTATATTAATCAATGCAGTTAATTGATCCTTTTTTGAATTAAAGTAGAAACTACCGTAATCCTTCATAAACAAGAAGGAGCTTTCTGATTGGTGATTGGCTGTTGACTTGTCCCTAATTTCTCACCTGAAATTATTCCTTAGCAGAATTACGCAACACGAGCAGAAATCACAGTTGTACGACGTGGTTGAGCAGTTGCTAAGCAAGCACACTACTCCCAAAATTCTAAGAAAATAGATAAAATGAAGCTGATACAGTGAATCAACTTTTAGGAGGCATACAAATCTTTGTTTTTGTTTGTATTTTTAAATTTGTGGTCTTACTTTAGATACTTCATGCGAACGCAGCTTCTGTAACAACCGTGGCGACTGTTCATTGGCCACAGGCGAAAAGATCTGTTCTTGTGACAAAGGCTATTCCGGCCTGCACTGTGAAAAAGGTAGTGCAATGTTTGGATAGTCTACTTAAAGCCGATGGGAATAGAAAAACTATGATGATAATACCTGTAAATATGTACCAAACTAAATCTGAAAGGTGATCAAATATTTTCCATGATTTTTCCTCAATTTATCAAAATGTCTTGTTCCTTACTCAAGGTAAAATAAACCAAGTTAAAATTAACTTTTCATTGGACCTATCAATACAATGTGGTATAACTAGCATTTTAATACAAAATTCATATTGGTAACAAACAAGCACAATGTAACATAACTATTAATTACAGGTAAACTAATTACAGGTTTGGTTAAGGTTCTACTGAGTTAAACTTATTAGTAGCCAGTTTCCAGCTTAGGACTATTGCACCCATTACAACTGCCCGGTTGTCCGGCAGGTCCAGGTGGTCCGGGCATGCCAGCTGTTCCTGGCATGCCGTTCATTCCCATCATTCCCTGGTCACCAGGTGGTCCGGGCTGGCCGGGCTGAGCCGTACATCCTCCACCTCCACCACCACCTCCGCCGTTAGTTCCGTAGCCCCCACCGTTTCCGCCACCACAAGGAGCTCCAGGGGGGCCGGGCGGTCCAGGTGGACCGGGCATGCCAGCCTGGCCGGGCGCGCCTTTTGGGCCACAACCAGATTGTTGTCCGTAGCCGCCTCCACCGTTTCCACCACCTCCGCCCGACTCATCACAGGGCACGACGATCAGTTTGCCAGGTGGTCCCGGCGTTCCCTTGGAACCAGGCCGGCCGTCCATACCAGGAGTGCCAGGTGGTCCAGGTGGACCGGCCGGGCCAATATTTGGTTCGCCGTATCCTCCATTTCCACCACCATTCCCATTTGTTCCGTAACCTCCTCCGCCATTACCCCCACCGTTTCCTCCACCGTTTCCGCCGCCTCCATGGCCACCTGAATCGGCCGGATCACCTGGTTCCCCTGCTGGGCCCTTTGGACCCGGAGCGCCAGGTGCACCAGGTGCGCCCGGCTGGCAGGGATCGGGACAATCTTGTCCTCCTCCGTTTCCGTAACCGCCGCCTCCTCCACCGCCTCCACCTCCATTGTCACCTGCGGATCCAGCACTACCCGGTTGGCCGTCCGATCCTGGCTGACCGTCGGGGCCTGGCGGTCCGGCTGGGCCGGCTGGTCCTTGGTGGCATGTACAGCCTAAAATAGTATCGAAGAAAATGTTTGACCCAAATAAAATCAGTAGCTGCACTGTTAGCTGTGATGTTTTAATAATAAAATCCAGAAAACATGATATTTTTAGAATCTTAGGAATTTGCTAAAATTTTATAAATTTGATGAAGATTTTTCTTTTGAGACTTTCGAAAACGTGTGATGTATGAGATATGCAATGCTGTATCACAGATTTTGTACCCACATTTTTCAGTCAGACTATAACAAAGTTAACAAATCTTTCTCAAGTTAAAGTTTTTGGCATTACGATTTTTACTTATATTTAACTATTTATTTACTTACTTACTGATTTAATATTTACTCTAGTTAACTCCCATGCATAATCAATTACTTACATCCACCGCCTCCGCCTCCTCCTCCACCACCACCTCCATAGTCGCCGCCTCCACCGCCTAAAAAATGAATGAAAAGTTCTGACATGATAAACAAATCGTCCAAAACAGCGAAATGGATTTTGCTGATGAGATTTCATTCCTACTTCTAGATAATTTTGCTCTCTTATGTTCTGTCATTTGGTTCTAATCCTCTTTGTAAGGGAAGCAAGCATAGGAAAGATTGATAAGCCTGACATGGAAGTTCAGCTCATGGAACGGTAGTGTACTGGCTAGTGGCTAGTACTTTGACTGCCAGTCAGAATGGATTGATCCCCTACCGAGACTATTCCATCCTCCAGCATTTGAAACTACAAATTAGCAAGTCTGATTTCTTACCGCCATAGTCGCCGTAGTTATAGGAGCCATAATCGTAGCCTCCTCCGTAGTAGTCATAACCACCACCACCTCCTCCTCCTCCGTAACTGGATCCTCCTCCTCCACCTCCTCCTCCATAACTGGCGCCGCTTCCACCACCACTACTGCCACCCCCGCCTCCGTAACCCCCGCCACCTCCGCCACTACTCCCGCCACCACCACCTCCATAGCCCTGGCGTTTCTCTCGATGAATGTTTTCCAGCTCCTCTTTATGGTTGAGGGCACCCACTCGCTTCCACAGAGAGCCAGATCTGGTCTAAATAAGAAATCCCATGGTTAGAAATGACAGCAAACATAGGACCTTGAAATCTCTTGCGCTTGCAATGCTTAAATTGTTCAAGTAATAGGAATGTAATCTGATTATGAGAGGTTTAATTGTTAATAACAGTCAGTCTATTGGACCGTCTTAGGGTAATTAGGTAAATTAGGAAAATCAGTCTACTTACCTAATCCTAAACTCAGCAGCTTACAGAATTTTTGAGAATTTGTCGTATCGTAATACATAGTCATATCGCCAAATTAAGACAGATAAATCTACTAATCTCTCAATTATTGATAGCAGCGTATAATCATAAAATCGCATTAACTAATAATAAACACTATGCCAAGATAAAAACCCGTTTGGTAAGCCTGACTGGCATTCGAAGATTTTGTGCTAAAAGGGTCAAATTTGGGTTACAATACCTTGCAAAAGCCAAGATCATCTTCAAGTCGGGTATGGATCTCTTGGATCCTCATATAGGCTCCAGGGACAATGATAGTGCTAAGGAATGTGGCGACAGTGCTGATAACGACCGCAGCAAACAGGGTTCTTCGCATACGGAAGGCATCCTGTTCCGTTATACCGTCCTCTTTGGTAATAATTGGATACTTATCCATATCGAAAGCACCCGTATCGAGACTGAACTAGACCCCCTAAACAATGCGACAATTGTACTACATTAAAAGTTGAAAAGTTACGCACAAAATTGCTACAATTGACCTGATCTTACAGTGTAGGTTTAACTGTTACATAACTGTCTCTCTCTCTGACAAGACTTACCTAATCTTAGGAAAGGGGACATTAATTTAAGTTGAAACTTAACGGTTTCCTTTAAACGAGAATTTCAGTATTTTGAATTTGTAGATTTATTACAAGAAGAAAGAACATTTTGGTCTATATTTGCAAAAGTCTCTTTTTTCATCCCAAGCACCCCACATTTCCACTGTAAAGTTGTTATAAAGAATTTGTAGGATACTTCGCTGTAATAAAATGGCCTTAATAGATGCACCAGAAATGATCGCCTTAAATTTTTTAAGTCGATCAAAAAAGTTGCTCATTTTTCACAGTTTACAACCTTAACTCTATCGAATTGGTTAAAATTTGACTTAGTGTCGAAGTCTGTTTGGTAGAAAACTTTTTAACATCAAACATGAAAAGGTGAAAAGTTCGGATCAGTTTTGTCAACTTTATCAAGAATTGGGTTAAATTATTTTTGTCTTTCGTAGACTTTGTGTTTGGTGGCAGTTTTCGTCGTACTATCAACCAAACCCCATTCAAATGTTTATACAAGAAGTCTATACTAACTAGTCATAATTCAAAATCAATGTACCGAAATTCAATATAGGAAACTTACGGAAGCAACTTATTGCAGTTATAATCTCAGTAAATAAGTTAGAAAAGCCTTAGTCTGGTTTTATAGATAGTAGAAAAAGGCTTCTTAAATAAAATGACAGGACAAAGCTGACCAAATTATTACAAACATAGGATGTATAAGATTCCTATTTTTGTCCTAATAGCTTACTGAAATGAAAATTCACATACTCCAAAACGTTTATCGTAAGAAATTGCTGTTTCATTCTTGCCAACTGTTTTATTATCCGCCTCCATTCCGTAGTTTTCCCCAGTGCAGTACACACTTTCCAAAGAAGACACAGGGTCACCAGGCAGGTTTCCCAGTTATTCCTGAAATTTGCCGCAAGTTGGGAGCCGTAACTGAACGAAGTA